>JAIFAC010000407.1:0-109728 GCA_026545765.1 Plantago major
AAATTCTTTTAAGGAAAGGTGAGTGTGACACCAGATTTTGACGATACCATAGTATTTTTTTGCCTTGCATGCTTTTACTTGTGATAGTGTATTTGTATGAAAGTATATTTAATTATTTTAAGTTGATTGTATTATTGTTTTAGATGTTTATTATTTGTTTTAAAAGTCTATGTAACTTGTAAATTTGTGATATGTGTGGTTATTTATTTTGTACTTTTTTTAAAGAAGAGAAATTATTTTTGGTGTATTTTCCTACTTAAAAATGTGATTATTTTATCCTTTAATTTGTTGGTGTAGTTATTTGAAAATAATTTAATAGTCATCTCATAAATTTATCTTTATGAATGATTAATGTGACAAGACTTCTTTTTAATAGTCTAACAATAGAAGTCTTTATGTGTGCTTTATTGATGATTTATGTGAAGAGTCTTCCTTTTACTTAACTTCTGATACAAGCTAATTATATATGTTCTCTGATTGATTTATATTGTGAAGGGTCACTTTTGAATTATGTAATGTACATGCATGTCTTATGTGTGTGGGGCTCTTAATGTTTTGAAATTAAAGTGTTATTTTATATTCATATATTTCAAAATACAAGAGTTTAGTAACTTGAGGTTTCTTTAATGAATGAAATATTTTTCTTTCTTTTTCATATTCACGATATGAAGGAATTCGCTTGTATCGAGATGTGACATGCTATGTTTGACTATGTTTGATCAGCGTTACGATTTTCTTTTACGTTTCTCTTTTATATTACTTATGCATGTCTAATTGTAAGTTAAATATTACTGAGCATGTTCAATATTTTGAGTTTAATTGTTACATATGCATGCCTAATTGTGAGTTCAATTTAATTGTTCCAAGTGTTGCATTTTTTGTGTGTCACATTTTATTTTTGTGTACAATTGACCTATGTGATACCAAAACATTTTGAACTTTTCCCAAGTAAAATATGATAATTTATCATTAGTTATTGTGTTTAAATGTTTGGAAAAAAATTAAAGGTCTCTCTTAATTTTGCACCTTTATTATTGGTTTTAAAATGAGTTTTAAGTGCAATTTAAGCCATTTAAATTGCCATTTATTTTAGCTCTTCAACCCTTTCACCTTCCCTAAATCCACCTATAAATACCCCTTCTTGCAGCCACTTTTACTCACAAAAATTCTTAGTATTTTACTCCCAAAAATCTTCAAGTACTATTGTCTTTTTTCTTTCAAGTTTGTAGTTTGTTCTTCTTGCAAGTACTTTCATGGTTCTTGCTCTTCCTAACCTTCAAAAGTGAGTGTTCTACAAAACTATATATATGTATTATTTTCAAAACACGGAAGGTATTTTAATATGTTTTCAAAATTATATATAAGTAGTGCATGGTTTCAAAATGCCGTCTATTGCATAAAATCAAATCACGAAAGAGTTTTAGCATGCTTCGATTTTGAAAGATATATATTTTTTATATACATGATTTTATTTTGTTTTGATTGGCGGTTCAAGAAAGATACGTCGTTTGGTTGAGGTTAATTGGCTTGTAGTTTGGTCGGTTATTGTATGCAGCGAGCTACTTATCGGTTTCCTTTGCCCATTCCTTTAAATCGGTGATAGAAGCCTTCTTGATTTAGTTGGGTGAGAATTCCACCACTGTACCATGGCGAGGTCTGTTGGATAGTTTGATCGACTATCGAGGAGACATAAGGCTGTTCTTTGTGGGGTTATAAGGAATGGCATGAAATAATGTTTTTGAAAAGTACATGTTATTGAAAGTATTTTCTATTTTATGTTTTCAATGTTTATTGTTATGATTTTTAATGAAAGTTTCTACGAAAATCTTGAACACTCATTGAGGTTTTTCTCACACTTGTTTCTATTCCCTTCCTGTGGGTGAGATGGCACGAAGAATGAACGTAGATAAACTCGACAAACTAAGAGAGTAGTTGGGATTTGGGATTTTTGTCGATGAAAATAATGTCCTTTGTCTTTTCAAAAACTCATGTCATTTCTGTTATATTGTTGAAAATCTTGTGGTTTTATTTGCGAATAAAATATATTTTTATTCTAGTAACTAAGCGAAAGTTTATGCGTAACCGAATGTTTCCCTAAGCGTTTGGCTCTGTTTTTTGCCACGTCCCGGTGAAATTTACCTTTTAAAACCCAAAAGTGCGTTACACTAACAACTCTGGTGCTTGCTTTTCGCCGATACGGTGGAGATGAATTTACGTAGAAGAGTTCTTGGGGCTATCTCTTTATATAGTATGGTGATTTGAAATTGGTGTTTGAAAGAGATTTGATTCAGTGATTCTTTTCAGAAAAACTTAATCTTGACTTGCAGAGATTGTAGAGGTTTTGCAGAGAATCAAGAGAAGAATTTGCTATTTTGATGCAAGATGAATTTTCGGATTAGGCAAAAGTGATTTCCTTTGCCAAAATCCTATATATATAGCAATAGAATCTCAACAGACATATACATACAAATTGATTTTGTGTGTACGTATCTGTGATTTGCAAGCAGGCATGAGCAAAAATTTGGTTGACATTAAATGCAAAGTGGGCCTTTTTGGAATTTCAACAGTCCACTATTTTCTGAGAATTAATCTCTGCCATATAGATCAAACGCTCAAATTCATCAAGGGTCACCATTGCTTCTAATGATCACAATCAACAAATGTAATTGTGCCCATTTAATGAATTTTGGCTATTAGCTATCTGAATCACATTTCTGTATGACCAAGAACATTGTTTGCATCTGAGACTATCTCATACTTAGGATTTTTCCAAGTTTTCACAAAGATAGAAATAATGCAAATTTCAAGAGAGTAGTTATTTGCGGATAGTTGTACTATTCTCCTTTTGTGTTCCCTGTTTTTACTGAATGACCCAGATATCTGAGTTCCTGTCTCAGAGATCTTAAGCTGTCTTTTTGCTCTTTAGCCTTTTGACTTACGGATGCCGTTCAGTTGAAAATGAAGTTGCACTTGATTAGTTAATCTTATCTTTCATGATTGAGTTCAATGTTTGTGTTTGTTGTTGTTGTTTGTGAGCTGCGAGTTTCAATGTTGTGCAACATTGCGAAATAGTGCCGATACAATGTTGGAACAACATTACGGACAACAAGACAACATAGAAACAAGCGAGGCAATTGGATTGATGACTTGGGAAGCAATCAATTCGATTTTCTGAGGAATAAGGAAAGAGTTTGGTACTTTGGACACAAGGAATGCAATCTAAAGAAGGAAAGAGTTTGACAAGTTATGGGCACCTTGAAAGAAAGAAGGAAATAAAAGATTCTCTAGAGATAATCTTGGAAAGATTTTCGACCCGACCATATCTGAGGAGAAACAACGTTAGTTTCTTCCTTTGAGATCAAAGAGAGAATCTTTCAAGAATATTGTTGAAGAAAGCGAAGGAAATATATTGTTGAAGACACTAATATGGGAATTTCCTTCTAGGTGATTATTGAAGAAAACAAGAACATGGAAAATTGCCTTTCTTTGAGATCCTATTGCCTTTCGACTTGGATGGGAGTGTCGATATCTCAAGTATATATACAAGGATTCAATAGAGCAATCATTGAGCCTTTCTTGATGATCAATTGAGATTTTATTAAAAGAGTTTAGGCTTCTTGTTTTCTGCTAGCTTTAGAGTTTGTCTAAGAGTATTCATTGTTGGAATAACTCTTTCAAACATCGACCTAGAATAGCTTTTACTGTTGGTTCTTCTAGGGCTAGTTTTGGTTGTTTAATCAATCGTATGTGATTGTATTAAACCCACTTGATTAGATCTACTTTTCCTGTCAGTAGATATTTTGCCTCTTATTTGCCGATATTTTTCTATATATTGGCTTGGTAATAGAAGTTTCATTCTTATTCATCCGCTGCCATCTGTTTTCTATGTTGAAGACAATGTTGAACAACATTGTTGGCAACATTGTCTATTGATCTTGTTTCAAGTACCAATCCGGGATCCTATGTTCTAACACAGATTTCTCTTTTCTCTTTTACGGATACCGTTCGATTTTCTTTTCTCTTTTACGGATTCCGTTCGATTACGAACTTTTTAGTTGAAGGTAGTTCAATAGTCGAAGACTATGTCTTAAGGCTAAGAATCTACTTTCTTGTAGTGGCTTAGTAAAGATATCTGCAAGTTGGTCTTCAGTGCCAATCTTGAGTATCTCTATATTTCCTTTTTCCACATGGTCTCTAATGAAGTGGTGTCTAACATCAATGTGCTTAGTTCTGGCATGAAACTTAGGATTCTGCGTAATTGCAATAGCACTTATGTTGTCACAGAAAATGGGAGTTTTCTCTTCATTGAGTCCATAGTCTTTAAGTTGTTGTTGAATCCACAAAATTTGTGTTGCAAAACAACGGACAATATATTGACCTACATGGTAGAAGTTGCAATTGAGTTTTGCTTCTTGCTAAACCATGAGATAAGTCTTGTACCAAAAAACTGACAAGTTCCTGAGGTACTTTTCCTATCAAGCAATGATCCAGCATAACCAGCATCTGAGTAACCAGCTAAACTCAATCCACTTTCTTTGGGATACCACAGACCTACATCTACTGTACCTTTTACATACCTTAATATTTTCATAGCAGTGTTGTAGTGTGATTGTATTGGATTTATAAAATCTAGCACACCTCGACGCATATTGAATATCGAGTCTACTTGCGATGAGTAAGCGGTGAACCTATCAATTTCCTATACTTATGTTCTTCAACACTCTTATCGATTCGATTATAGGTCATTTTGGTTCCTATGCTCATAGGTATCTTAGCATTCTTTTCAGAAGGCTTAAGATTGAACTTTGTGAGCATATCGTTTGCATACTTTGTTTGACTAATGAATATTCCATCATTGAGTTGCTTGACTTGCAATCCTAGGAAATAATTCATTTCTCCCATCATGCTCATCTCAAACTTACTTTTCATGAGATTTGCAAAGTCATCACAAAGTTGCTTGTCCTTAGATCCAAATATAATGTCATCAACATATACTTGAACTAAGAGTAGTTTCCCATCATGATTTAAGGTAAATAAAGTTTTATCAACTTCACCTTTCTTGAAACCACTTTCCAGAAGGTATTTGGCCAACGTGTCATACCATGCTCTTGGAGCCTGTTTCAGTCCATATAGAGCTTTCTGTAATTTATAAACCATTCTACTTTCGAGAAACTTCAAAGCGGTGGTTGCTCAACATAAACTTCCTCGATAAGTTCACCATTCAAGAATGCACTTTTGACATCCATCGATAAACTTTGAAATTTTTATGAGTAAAGGCGAGAAGAGTCTTATTGCATCGATCTGGCGTATGCATATGACTCATCAAAGTCTGAACCTTGATCGAGTAAATCCTTAGCAACCAATCTTGCTTTGTTTACGGATTTCACTAGTTTCATTCATTTTGTTTACGAAAACCCACTTAGTTCGATCACGGATATTCCTTCTTTAAATGGAACTAGTTTCGGACTTGTTTCTCTCAAATTGATCCGACTCTTCTTGCATAGCGGAGATCCGATCTTGGTCTCCTAATGCTTCTTCTATAGTTTTGGTTCAATATTTGAGATGAAACATCGAAAAAGAGAGATTGACGTTTTCTATTGCTCTCTAGTCCTAACACCACGATTAATTGATCCGATTATATCCTTTGCGGGATGATCTTTGATCGATTATATATACAAGGATTCAGAGCAATCATTGAGCCTTTCTTGATGATCAATTGAGATTTTATTGAAAGAGTTTAGGCTTCTTGTTTTACGCTAGCTTTAGAGTTTGTCTAAGAGTATTCATTGTTGGAATAACTCTTTCAAACATCGACCTAGAATAGCTTTTCTTGTTGGTTCTTCTAGGGCTAGTTTTGGTTGTTTAATCAATAAATGCGTGATTGTATTAAACCCACTTGATTAGATCTACTTTTCTGTCGGTAGATATTTTGCCTCAGCTTGCCGATATATTTTTCTATATATTGGCTTGGTAATAAGTTTCATTCTTATTCATCCGGCGCCATCATTTTGCTATGTTGAAGACAATGTTGAACAACATTGTTGGCAACGTGTCTATTGATCTTGTTTCAAGTACCAATCCGGGATCCTATGTTCTAACAAGTGGCATCGAGCCGACCACCTAACTCTTGGTGTGCGGATTTGGTACTACTACAATGGATGTTGCAAACTCGAGTGTCTCAGCCACCTATGCTTGATGGATCGAACTACCACTCTTTGGAAAATCGGGATGAGTTCATACATCAAGTCCATTATTGAAGGTCGAGCTTGGAGATGTTCTTGAAGGATTTTACATCCCTCTTGAAGGACACGATCTTTGATGGAGATATTGTTCCCATACGAAGAGCGCTTCCTTTGCGGTGACTTTCTTTTAAGCTCTTACAATGAAAAAGCTTTAAATGCCATTTTGGACATGTTGATGCTCATATGTTTAAAATCATTCAAAATTGCACTCTTGCTAAACAAGCTTGGGACTTACTTGAATCATTGTGAAGGTGATAATAGTGTCAAACAAACTAAACTTGAATCTTTGGTCAAAATTTGAAAATCTAAGAATGGAAGAAAATTTGAAACCATTGATTCTTATTTTGAAAAGCTTTTGACTTTGTCTAATGATGTTCAACTTCTTGGTGATGCTATTTCCAACAAGCATTTGATTTCTAAAGCCATTCGATCTCTCTTTCCAAAATTTGACACTAAAGTTACTATTTTGGAAGACACTCTAATCTAGCTACTATGGATTTTCATACCTTGATGAACAATTTGAAAATTTTTGAGATAATTGATAACGAAAGAAAAGATCGAAAATCCTTAGTATGTCCCTTCACTCTAAATCTAAAGCTAAAGTTCTTGAGTGCAGCGGTAGTGATGATTACGATGACATGGTGAAGAAGCCTACAATGACTTGGTTAGGAAAATTGAGAAACTTAGATTAGGAAGAATTCTAATAGAGGCTCTTGAGCAACTCAAAAGGAACTAGAAATTTCAAAAGAAAAGCTGGTGTGTCAAACTCTAGCCCTAGTCTTAGTAAACTTAGTAAAGTTAGATGTTTTGAATGTCGAGGATGGGGCATTATCGGAATGAATGTGCTAACACTCTTTGAAAGGAGAAAAGACTATGCTTGCTTGTCTCGATGATGTTTCGGATAATGAGCAGGAAGATGATGATCCGGAAGTTCATGCGAAGCCTGTCTGGCATTACGAACAATGTTGAGAAACAATGTTGGTCCAACATTGATGGTCAACATTGACAAAAGAAGTCTTTTCGACTATGATGATTCTCAAAGCGTGAAACACTTTTACGGACTAACCACGAGGAATCGGTTTCTACTAATGTTTGTGTCTACATGGTTGATTGATCTATCTGCAGTTATCCTTTGGGAAGAGTGGCGATGAATGAAAACAATGTTGAGTCAACATTGACATCAACATTATGCATTTTTGCTGTCTCTTGATGTCTCTATCCGGAAAGGCCTTGTGCGAGAATAAGCAGGTTCTTGCAGTCTTGAGCAGTTAAAGACACTACTCACGAGAAAGCGTCTGAACGAAAAGGTGTCTAAACCAAGAACTCCAGGTGGTGTACAAGGAGAAATTGTCAATCTTGACAATGATGACCTGACATTGAGCTCGACATCACGGTGAAATTCCATCAGCGATACCCGTGAGATGAGCATGATAGGCGAACCGGCCTCCTATGGCTAATGGTCTTATGCTCGTGAGAATCGATGTTGGAGATGATGTTGACCAACATTATCTGAACAATGACTCACAACCTTCTATATCTATCAACGGCATACGACATCATGTTTTTGTGTGTGTTTGTGCGGTGTCGGTCTAACCCTAAAACCCACACGATTGTTCTTAAAGATTTTTCATATATATATATATCAAGAATTGTTAATCTTAGATTATGGTATGCATGTGATACAAACACTAATCTAGTGGGATTTAGTGATTACGATTGAAATTTGGTGATCTAGATGATAGAAAATACACTAGTGGAGGTTGCTTTTATCTTGATTCTAATTTAATGTCATGGTATTGCAAGAAAGCGAACAATGTGTCACTCTCATATGTTGAATCTGAACATGTAACATCCCAGAGTTGTGTTACTCAATTGATATGGGTGAAAAATATGATGCATGACTTTGTTCTTCAACGTGATACATTGTTGATGTTACGATGACCTTAGTGCCATAAATAATTTTAAGAAGCCTGTTTTGCACTCACACGAAACACGTAGACATTAGGTATAATTTTATTAAGGATATGGTCAATCGCAAGTAATAGTCATCTGACACTTAGATCTGACCAATCAACTTGCGGATATTGTTACAAGCCTTTGAATTGTGAGAGATTCTTGATCTTAGGAGATCTCTTGATTTGTGCTCGTTGTGATCTTGATGTTGATACGGTGTTGACTCGACATCACGGATCGACAGCGGGAGAAAAGTGATGTGTTTTTTTGTTACCTTTTGATTTTTTTTTTTATTTTTTTATTTTTTATTTTTTGTGTGTGTCTATGTGCTTTCTGTGCTTTTGTACTGGTCTATCGTTGTTCCTGCTTTGTAGCTTACAGGGGTGATGCTTAGGGTTTGAAAGGCTATTTGAAACCAAGGTTGAAAGGGATCGAGTCTCCTGTGTGTTTGCTTTATGTAAAACCCACTTTTGCTGCTTTTTGGCTATTTTTACTCGTACCTTAACTCGCACTTGATGTTGCCTCCTGTCCTTTATGCTTAATAAATCTAATGAATTATGATAAAAAGGGCCGAAGTGTTTCCGTCGAGGATCGTGTTGGGCAGGTTTCAAATACTATCCAGATATCGACGTGTGATGTGTCATATGTCGTGAGGTTGATGGCTTTGTCTGAAGCAAACCGCACAAAAGTGTCGATTCTCGTAATGTCTTTGGTTCACTTTCGAGTACCAAATTACCAAATGTGGTCAATTGGTGATTTTATGCCATGAGGCGTGTGTTTGCCTAACTCCGCATAGGCTTGCTTTGGGTGGATTCATACGTGTTCGATTATTTGACATGGTTCACGGTCTCATGGTCACCCCACTCAAACTTATGCTAATTGTTCAATTTACTTTTTGAGGCAATGTTGAGTGTGTTTCTTTGGTATTCCTTTCTCTTTCTGACTTTGCTTGCAACATCAGTGGTGTTAATCGAATATGCACATCTTGAGACTTGGTTTCCTGGCTGACTTACATTAAGAGTGGTCTGATTTCCCGATGTTGTCATCGATGTTGAGTCGACATTCAGGTCAACATTGTGCTTGAAGTACTATTTGCTCTTTTTATATGCGTCTCTTTCGACCTTTGTGTGTTTTGGGTTTGAGGGGAGTAGGTGCGAGGTGTTTTGGTCTGAGGTGTTTCTTTGGGGTTTGGGGTTTTGCTTTCTGTTCTTGCATTTCAAGTCATTATTTAAGATCAAGATTTTTTGGTCAACCTCCTAGGGTTTATCATTTGTCGATTACTATGACTTGACGGATAAGCTTTTACCTATAACTTTAATCTTTTATTAACCGTTATGCAGTTTACGTAGCATTGATATATATTTGAGGATCGTTTAAAGCAAACCCAACAACACCATCATGACCATCCATTCTTATCTAACAACGCTCTCCATTAATCGACCTCTATTCACGATTCGCCCTCCGGCCGATCCAAACTTTTTTCGCTTTTGCTATCACCTTGGGCGCGATGTTGAACTCGATGTTTTCAACATCATTCTCAACATTACCTGACTCTTATTGCAGTCCTATAGTCCACAACCCAGATTGCACTCATTGCATGTCTTCTTGTCTCATACATGAACTTGGTTAAATAATCGAGAGATATCTTTCTTCTCAAAAAGGGGAGAGAGAATAGATTGAACAAAATCAAACATACTTTATTTTGTTATATTGCTCTCGTCTAATGTTGAGGGGAGTTTTGTAGTTTCATGCCTGTTATATTTGTTTGTTTCTAACAAGTTTGTTCAGGTGTGTTTTAGTGAAGAAAGACAAAGGGGGAGATTGAATAGTGCCGTGTTGACTGCAATGTTGTGTCAACATTGCAGACGACTTTGTTCTTGCACTTATCTGCGATTCTCATAAGTTTGTCTTTATTCACTAACTACTGAGTGCAGGAATTGTCAAAAGAAGTATGATATGATGCCCATGATGAGTTCAAAGGAGATGAGTAGACAAAGACATAGAGTTTGAAAGTGCATATTTACAACAATGTTGAGTTCTGTGTTGACTCAACATTGTCCATCAGCATTGATCGATTGCACTTTATCTTTCAGTTCCCAACAAAGGATTCCTCTTGACTTGTTTAAATCCTACTTGTTCGATTTAACTAACAAACTGGTTTTAAGTTGTGTGAAGAAAGATCAGAATTAAGGGGGAGATTGAAAGTGCAATTTAGTGCACTTTGTTTAGTAATTCAACCTTTCTTCGTAACATAAACCGGTTCAATGTTTGTAGTTGTTTTTCTATGAATATTTTGTAGGATATATCAAGTTGGGATTAAACATGCTTAATGGATCAAAAGGAATCAATGAACCCAAAGGAATGCTATTGCTTGATGAAAGACTAAGATAAGGGGGAGATTGAAAATGCAAGTTGCACTTGATTAGTTAATCTTATCTTTCATGATTGATTCAATGTTTGTGTTTGTTGTTGTTGTTTGTGAGCTGCGAGTTTCAATGTTGTGCAACATTGCGAAATAGTGCCGATACAATGTTGGAACAACATTACGGACAACAGCAGACAACATAGAAACAAGCAGGCCAATTGGATTGATGACTTGGACTAGAAGCAATCAATTCGATTTTCTGCAAGAATAAGGAAAGAGTTTGAGCTGCTTTGGACACAAGGAATGCAATCTAAAAAGAAGGAAAGAGTTTGACAAGTTATGGGCACCTTGAAAGAAAGAAGGAAATAAAAGATTCTCTAGAGATAATCTTGGAAAGATTTTCCGACCGTATCTGAGAAACAACGTTAGTTTCTTCTGCTTTGAGATCAAAGAGAATCTTTCAAGAATATTGTTGAAGAAAGCAAGAAGGAAATATATTGTTGAAGACACTAATATGGGAATTTCCTTCTAGTGATTATTGAAGAAAACAAGAACATGGAAAATTGCCTTTCTTTGAGATCCTATTGCCTTTCGACTTGGATGGGAGGCATCGATATCTCAAGTATATATACAAGGATTCAGCCGAGCAATCATTGAGCCTTTCTTGATGATCAATTTGAGATTTTATTAAAAGAGTTTAGGCTTCTTGTTTTCTGCTAGCTTTAGAGTTTGTCTAAGAGTATTCATTGTTGGAATAACTCTTTCAAACATCGACCTAGAATAGCTTTTACTGTTGGTTCTTCTAGGGCTAGTTTTGGTTGTTTAATCAATAAATGCGTGATTGTATTAAACCCACTTGATTAGATCTACTTTTCTGTCGGTAGATATTTTGCCTCTGTATTTGCCGATATATTTTCTATATATTGGCTTGGTAATAGAAGTTTCATTCTTATTCATCCGCTGCCATCTGTTTTCTATGTTGAAGACAATGTTGAACAACATTGTCTATTGATCTTGTTTCAAGTACCAATCCGGGATCCTATGTTCTAACACAGATTTCTCTTTTCTCTTTTCTGGATACCCGTTCCAGATTTTTCTTTTCTCTTTTCTGGATTCCCGTTCGATTACGAACTTTTAGGTTGAAGGTAGTTCGATAGTCGAAGACTATGTCTTAAGGCTAAGAATCTACTTTCTTGTAGTGGCTTAGTAAAGATATCTGCAAGTTGGTCTTCAGTGCCAATCTTGAGTATCTCTATATTGCCTTTTTCCACATGGTCTCTAATGAAGTGGTGTCTAACATCAATGTGCTTAGTTCTGGCATGAAACTTAGGATTCTGCGTAATTGCAATAGCACTTGTGTTGTCACAAAAAATGGGAGTTTTCTCTTGATTGAGTCCATAGTCTTTAAGTTGTTGTTGAATCCACAAAATTTGTGTTGCACAACAACCAGCAGCAATATATTCAGCCTCTGTGGTAGAAGTTGCAATTGAGTTTTGCTTCTTGCTAAACCATGAGATAAGTCTTGTACCCAGCGTAGTTCACGAGGTACTTTTCCTATCAAGCAATGATCCGATAACTTGCATCTCGAGTAACATTAAACTCAATCCACTTTCTTTGGGATACCACAGACCTACATCTACTGTACCTTTTACATACCTTAATATTTTCATAGCAGTGTTGTAGTGTGATTGTATTGGATTTATCTGAAATCTAGCTTTACCTCGACCGCATATTGAATATCGGTCTACTTGCGATGAGGTAAGCGGTGAACTATCAATTTCCTATACTTATGTTCTTCAACACTCTTATCTGATTCAGTATAGGTCATTTTGGTTCCTATGCTCATAGGTATCTTAGCATTCTTTTCAGAAGGCTTAAGATTGAACTTTGTGAGCATATCGTTTGCATACTTTGTTTGACTAATGAATATTCCATCATTGAGTTGCTTGACTTGCAATCCTAGGAAATAATTCATTTCTCTCATCATGCTCATCTCAAACTTACTTTTCATGAGATTTGCAAAGTCATCACAAAGTTGCTTGTCCTTAGATCCAAATATAATGTCATCAACATATACTTGAACTAAGAGTAGTTTCCCATCATGATTTAAGGTAAATAAAGTTTTATCAACTTCACCTTTCTTGAAACCACTTTCCATAAGGTATTTGTAGCGTGTCATACCATGCTCTTGGAGCCTGTTTCAGTCCATATAGAGCTTTCTGTAATTTATAAACCATTCTACTTTCTGAGGAAACTTCAAAGCCAGGTGGTTGCTCAACATAAACTTCCTCAGTAAGTTCACCATTCAAGAATGCACTTTTGACATCCATCTGATAAACTTTGAAATTTTTATGAGCTGCAAAGGCCAGAAAGAGTCTTATTGCATCCAATCTGGCGTCTGGTGCATATGACTCATCAAAGTCTAGACCTTCAGTCTGAGTAAATCCCTTGGCAACCAATCTTGCTTTGTTTCTGGTTATTTCACTAGTTTCATTCATTTTGTTTCTGAAAACCCACTTAGTTCCAATCACAGATATTCCTTCTTTAAATGGAACTAGTTTAACTCTTCTTGCATAGCAGAGATCCAGTCTTGGTCTACTAATGCTTCTTCTATAGTTTTTGGTTCAATATTTGAGATGAAACATCCAAAGAGAGATTCAGCGTTTTCAGCTATTGCTCTCCTAGTCCTAACACCCTGATTAATTGATCCAATTATATCCTTTGCAGGATGATCTTTGATCCATCTCATCATAGGTTTAGTGCTAGTAGGATCAACATCTAAGTGATCTGAATGTGAATCACTAAGATTTTGATTTGATACTTTTTCAGTATCTGAGATATCTGATACATGGGAAATGCCATGGATATCTGACACTTTTTCAGTGTTAGAGATATCTGGAACTTGCATTTCAGCAGTCTCATTTTCAGATACCTCTTCATGATGAAGGTTCTCAGTAACCTGTTCCATTTCTGGAAGTTTCATAGGAAATTCTTCATCATGTTTGTGAGTCATCTGGTTGTTACTAGGCATTTCATGCTTTTCTACGTCAAAGTCATCCTCATTTTCCACAATGATGTTTTTCCTTTCTGAGGATTCTTCTTCAGAATCCTTTATCATTAGTTCTGTGAACCTTTCTGAGAGTTCATCGATGAGGGTGTTTCTTCCTTCATAGAATCTGACATGGGCGATTCTTCAATCTTCTTTGTTCTTTTGTTGTAAATTACGTAGCTTTGCTATTCAAAGAATAACGAAATACACCTTCATCGCCTTTGGTTGAAATGTTCTCGAGATAATCCTTTCCGTTGTTAAGAACAAAACATCTGACGAATACTCTCGGATGTTTAATATTTGGGGGTCTACCAACCAAGATTTCATAGGGGTCTTGTCATGGTGTTTGTTTATCAAACATACATTACGAGTGTAGCGAGTTGTATTTGACTTCAACCCGATAAACTTCACTTATTTCGTGTCATTAGCATTGTTCTTGCGGCTTCTTTAAGGATTCTGTTTTCCTTTACGCAACACCATTTTGTTGAGGTGTTCTTACGGAGGAAAGCTGGTCTTGTATACCTTTGCGGTCCAAATTCCCTTTATGTCTTTGGTTGATAAACTCGGTACCATGATGCGATACGATTGCGAGATACCTTGTCATTTTCATGACTTCAAGCTTTTTTGACAAGTTTGGTATCTCCACCACGGCATCGATTTGTGTTTGGAAAGACAACCCAGTGAATCTTGAAAAGTCATCTACAACAACGAACCATACTTCTTTAGGTGCATAACTAATTCTGAGATGATTCAAAAGATCCATGTGTAAAAGTTGCGATTGGTCTACACTAAATTATACGGTTTTGGACTTGAAAGAGATCTTGGATTGTTTCCCCCATCGGGTAGAACAAATACCATCCTTTACGAAAGATGTTTTGGGAAGGCCGACCACTAACTCTTTCTTGGCAAGTTTGTTGAGTTTTGAAATTCAAGTGACTCATTCTCTTGTGCCATAACGGTGCTCTTACTGTGTGACTGATTGACTCACCATGAGACATTCTTGATTGTGGCGGAAGCCCAATCAACATAAAGACTACCTTTTAAGCCAACAACCAAGGTATGCTTTGATTCATTGTCGATAAGTTTGCGATTTTGCTTTGAATTTCTGATAAAACCTTTATGCAAAATGGCTCATGCTAAATAGATTATATTTCAAATCCTTAACATATGTCGTCGGTGATTGTTAATGAACCCAATTTGGCGTTGCAAATCCGAGAGAGGATTTAATTCTCCTCCACAAATCTAATATACGGTCTGTGTTGCAAGCTTTGTAATCGACAGTTGCTTTATCTCTGTCATGTGCTTTCGCATCCACTATCAAATAGCCATTGTGCTTTAGTCGAAGCATTACGCACATAACGGAAAGCAGGAGATTAGGTTCTCATATCATTGATGGGCAACCGTCGATCAAAAGATCTTCAGAGGAATCCATTTTGAATGAATTTCTTTGAAATATTCTTTTTTGCAGCGGGAACATAAGGAGAATTCTATTTGAATGAATGTTATCATTAGTAAAATTATTTTCTTCCTTGGTGTGTTCCTAGGTGCTCCATTTGGTGCTTTCGGATACTGTTAGGTTTACGAGTTTGCTTTAAGCAAACTTCTCTTTCCTAGATTTCTTCTAGCCACAGCATTGATTTTTGGCTTGATTGACTTCCACTTGATAATTGCTTTGAGCAATTCTAGCTTTCGACCATCGTTCTTGCTCTGCTTATACTCGTGAGCAAGTTGTTTTCCGATGTCTTTATAGCGATACCGTTTGAGCACTTGAAGCTATCTGAGACCTTTTCTCGGCTTTGCTAGTCTCTGGTTGGTCGATTTCTTTCGAGAAAAAGTGATATGGGAGAATTTGCGACTCTGCAATTCTACCCTTTTGAAGACATAACCTTTGTGGGTTTACACTTTTCGGTGTTATGTTTCTTTTAAACATGTCAGCAGGTTTTCTGTTTGACTTGTTTTTCCCAAAGGATTAGTTACAGCGCCTTTCCTTTGTCTACAATCTTCGTCTTGACGATACTATAGATTGTATAGGAACCATCTTCTTGAGTTCTTACAAATGTTCTTCTTTCCTTACTCTTATTGAGTGGTAGAACAATGCATACGTATATTCATTGAGTCCTTGATGAAGTATCACTAGCTTAAGTATTGATGAGTATTATTGATCATCTTTCTGAAGGATCTCTTAAGTAAGATTGTACTTCAGTAAGAGTATCACTAGCTTTGGCATATGATTGAAAAGATAATTCTTTCTTTTTGAGTTCCTTGTTCTCAGAAAGAAGATCTTCATATTTCTTTAGCAGTTCAGCCATTGCTTCTTTATGTGACTTTTCAGTCTCAGATATCTGAGCTTTGAGAAATGCATTTTCAGCATCCTTTTTCTCAGATATCTTAACCAATTGAGAATTTTCCTTTGCAAGAAAATTCTTTTCTTCTTCGAGATTTTCGGCTCTAGCTCGAATCATTAGAAATTCTCTTTCATAGATATCAAGTTCCTTTATGAGATTTTCTAGATCTTTAATTTCTTCTTCATCACTTTCATAAGTATAGCAAGAAGTATGTGTTACCTCATCAGCCATAAGACAGTTTTCAATGTTAGAGATGTCTGGACCGTCAATCTCAGCAACTCCACACATTTCATTCTTCTTGAGGCCGAAGTCGATTATATCGTGAGTAACTCCACATAATTCTGGTGATGGTAAAGTTGAGTCATCTGAATCATCTTCTGAATCTGTCTCAACGTCTAGAGCATCCAGTTGAGTTTGGATTTTCTTTCTTTCTTCAGTGAGTAAAGCTTTCTGGCTTCTTCTGAAGATTCTTCTATCTTTCCTGTTACTTGTCTTTAGTTTGTTGAAGGCAGGACAATCCTTCTTGAAGTGACCAGTTTACGACAATAAAGCAGATATCGTTTCAATTTACCTTCCTCGACATGATGCTTTACGGGTGGCTTGTTCAGCGAGCTTTGCATACTTTTGTACTGGTGATAGTTTGAGCCCAGATGCTTTTTCAGCATCTCTTTGGCTTTTCTTCTCTCAATTTCTCGACTGACATATTTGCTCATTTGCTTTGCATCAAAGGCATCCTCAGTCTCTTCCTTGCTTTTCTTCTTTTCAGAAGTTCCTTGAGTAACTAGAGTAACATTCTGCAACTTTTCAGTTGTTTGTTCTCTCTGAGTTGTCTCATAATCAACCGTAGCAAGATGAGAGAAAAGTTCCTTTGAGTGATATTTGGCATTCCTTGGTTAAAATAAAAGAATTTAGTATGCTCCCGGTTGTGGTTAAGACTTGACAATAGTCTTAATCTTCTACTGGGAGTATCTATTCTTTCCCAATCTTTGCCATATCACTCATGAGAATAAATCTGAAATCAAGTTCTTCGAGTTTGATGGGTCCTTGTTTGAAATTTTGAAATTTGACGAGAACTTGAACTTGTTTTCTTTGGTTTTCTCGGTTAAACCTGATTTCTTCAATCGGTTGCGAGCAACTTCGCCGTTTAGCACCACGATTTACCTTGTATGTGCTCGGTGTCGTCGATGATGATATTACGAGCTTGACCATCCAGACGATTTCTCTTGGCATCTTAGATGTCGAGTTCTCTGAGCTTTGGTTAAATAAATAACTTGGTAGTAGATCTTCCACTTGTTGGCCTTGTCGGTTTGTGAAACCCTTCGCTTTGATCTCTCTCTACCATTAGAAACCTCCATGACTTGTTTAAGTTGTTGAATGACTATTGGGCCATTCTTTATCACTTGATCATTTAAATCACTTATGGCTTCAAGGTGGAGCATCATGTTATTTTCATTTCGTAATTCTCTGGTTTGAGGCGGTGCATCACTCGAGACATACACACTTAACACATAAATTAAATAGTCCTCGAAAATGGACAAAGTTCCTTCACCTATCTGGGGATCTAGGTTCGGTCTTGGAACGGTGGTGAACCTCCTGCTCTTAGACCACTTGTTGGTACCGATAACGACAAAGTAACAGACTAGAGGGGGGGGTGAATAGTCTTTTAAAACTTTTGTCGATAAACACAATTTCTCAGATATATGTGAAGATATCTGATACTTAGATTTAGGCGGAAGACTTAAGATAGATAAGTGCGAAGCTTGAGTTAAAGTGTGTGTGTGTGTGTTCTTTGAAAAGTAAAATGAAATGTAAATAACAGCAAGTATAGTGGTATCTGGAGGTGGCGTAATCCTCCAACTAATCCACTTGGTCTTCCAAAGACCTAGAATTCACTAGAATAGATTATTGAGGTCACCTTACAATGATCCTATTCTAAAATCCCATAAACAAATGGTTCCCAAGCAAATGTTCCCCTGAGTTGTTCCCGGCTTTCTCGAAGTACTTCCTATACTTTCGAAACCTTTTGAGTTATTCCTAGCTTCCCAAGCTAAGTACTTCTATACTTTAACCTTGGAGTTATTCCTTAGTTTCCCAAATCAAGTACTTCATATACTCGTTAACCTTGGAGTTATTCACGATTTTCCCAAAATCAAGTACTTCCTCTACTCAGATTAACCTTGGAGTTATTCACGATTTTCCAAACTAAGTACTTCCTGTACTCCACGCCAGTGATGGTGTTGGTTTTGGTTTGAGTTTGTCAGATGAGCTTCTTAATAACTTTTCAGTTAATCAGATAGCTCTGTGAATCAAGTTACTTAATACACTTTTCAGCGTATGGTATCTTGTTCGTTTTTACTGACCCAAGTCTTATGATAACTGTTCAAGAGAATGAATCTCAGATAGTTGATCTTTCGATTCAACTCTTTCACAAATAGCTTTGCTTGTTTAGGATCAGGACACTTAGAACTTCAGTGCTACTTAAGATCAAGAGCTTTGGTCGCAACAGAAAGCTTGAGGATAAGTAGTTTGCTTTGAGAAAGTATGTTCGTATATCAGAGTCTAAGGTTTCTAAGGTTCTGTGTGTCTTCTCAAGCAGTCTAAGTGTTGATATTTATAGATGAATTTGAGTGCCGTTTGAATAGTATCTGTTAGGCTCAAATTCAAACTATTGATATCTGTGTATAGTACTGTAGCCGGTTTTGTCTTCTTCTTCAGAAGCTACCGTTGCTTTTGTTCAGACATCTCTGTCCGTGCATTAAATGCATTGTACTATACTTTTTGTCCTGTAGTGCCAACGGAACTATGCTTTATATCAGAGACTACCTTGTTCAGATTTCTCTGATTCTTTGCACGTCCTTATCTTCAATCTTCAGATACCACTTAAATTGAAACAACTTTGTTTGCAATATATATTTCTTCTTCAGAAATGTGGTTAAGGCTCAAGGTATCTGAGTGTAGATATCTGTGGACACTTTCCTTGTTTTCAGATAGACCTTTTATTTCTCATATATCTCTTGTGACACAGTTTGTTTAAAACCATTCGTGTCTTCAAGATATCTGGGCAAGGTATCTGTAAAACTGTTTCAGTAATCTTGTGCAGTCTTCAAATCTTCAATGTCGTTGAACTTGTTCTGCTTGGATGTCTTCTTCTTGGTCTTCTCTTCATAAAATAAAAATTACATTTTGGGACCTAACATCCTATACAAGACTAACTAAACTATCATACTTAGTGGGTTTCCTCTTTTACAATGTTCAATTGAACCAAGAGTACTAATCACCTTTCTAAGACTAAGATAGGTCATCATGTTGCTGATCAAAACTAAACAGGTATTCTTTACAAAATATCTAACAAATTTCCTAACAAAGGTGCTCAGGTTTTAGCAATTCTGGCTTACCTTCTCTCCATTTCTGGATCTGGTTGAGGATGGGAGTTGGAAACTTATCATTGACAAGTAGATGTTGTAGTTCCAGAATCCAATACCCTCTCTTGTTTAGAATGCACCTATATGAAGACTCTTCATTACTAGTCTTCGCATACTCAATGTGGGCATCAGTTGGCCTTTCTTGATGAGTTTCTCTGTTTACTCTTGGCCCAGGAATCCTTCTTGCCTTTACATTAGGTGGCCTTACATCGGAGATCCTCTAACCCTTTCTTCTGTCTTGAAATTTGTCTTTGGTGGATGTTCCTTGTATTGACTTGGTATTTCCAGAAGGAGTTCTGGCTGTCATACGCATTGCTGCCAGGGGAGGTTGTGAAGTAGTTGCTTGTCTCCTTCTTTTGTGAAGTGGATGTTCATCTGTATCAGATTCATCCTCATCATCATTAAAGTTCAAAGTTGGAGGCTTGCAGCTTTCTTGGCCTCTCACTTCTCCTTCTTCTTGGTCTTCTCCTTTTTTAGGATTATTCTGGTTGTTCCCATCTGAGATCCTAAGGGACTTGTTTCCCCTAGTAACCATACTTCTCAGCCTTCTGGCTGGTTGATCTGGAACAACTTCTTCAGCAAGGGTGTCTCCAGTGGTGTCATTTATGACAAGTTGACTTGAGGAGGGAGGATTTGATTGTTTTCTTTTTCTTCCTCTGCCTTTCTGAGGCATCTCTTCTTCCCACTTAGTCATGAATGATTGACTCATGATAGCATAAGCTTCAGAGAGTGATTCAAAGTTTTTCGGAGGTTGTTGTGCACCTGACTAGTTCTTGGATTTCTTTCTTCAAATCCTTGTTTTGCACAACCAATTCTTGCTCTTTTACATTGAACTCTTCAAGAGGCCTTAGAATAGCACAGCTTGTTGAGTAGCATAGGTGGCTTACATTAGTGCTAGGTTGGAATTGTTGCGGTCATCTTCCACGATCAAAGTTAGATCTTTACGAGAGGGCTATCTTTGGTTGCTCTGTTTAGCAATGCGGCAAATCTTTCATCTTTTAAGGATGTTGTAGGACTTGAGTGTCTTGAGCAACAAGTCGTCTCTTAGTTCGAAAACACTTGTTCTAGACACATGCTCATCACTTCTTGATGAACACAGCGAGAAAATAGTTGAGGAGCGGAAGGGCTAACTTTTCCTTAGTGATAAGTCTCTCATCTTCTTCTGGGGTGATCAAGTTTCGGGTTTCTTCAGCATCACTGTCATAATCCTTTTCTTGGATTGTTTACAGATTGGCAATCTTCTTCTATTTTCCATCAAGTGTGCTGGCCTTCTGAGAAGATGTAGAAGGTCTTTCTGATGCAGCCATAGCATCATGCTCTTTATCATCATTGTCATCCATGGCATCTATTTGATGCATTTGTGACAATAATGGCATTCTTCAGATTTCTTTGCTCATCCAGAAGGGCCAATTCTTTAGCATTAGCTTCTATGAGCTTTTGAATCTTGGCTTCCTTCTCATCAACTTGTGCTTGGCACTCTAAGTTGATTCTCTTCTCTTCTTCAACTTCATGCAGGTTGTTCAATCCCTCAGTGGCTGAGATTTATTCAATTATGTTTTGCTGCTCGTCCTGTTGGGTATTCTGATGAGACTTTGGGGGTGATGATGATGGGGCTCTCTGAGCATTTGAAGGAGTAGCCTTTTCTCTACTTCCTTTGCTAGCTTTCTTAATCCCACCTTGTCCAGGTTGAGGATCATCATTATGGTCATCATCATCATCCTTTTTCTTTGCTTCTTGGGTGTTGGATGCTCAGAGGGAGGTTCTTGATAATCATTTTCGTCCATCTCTTCCTCATCTTCAGAAACCAGGTTGATCACATCAGGAAGTGTGATCATTCTCCCATTAACTTCCTCATGTTCAGTTGGGTAGGTTGTGAGCTTGCTGGGCAAGGCAGGATGGGTAACCATCTGCTCTTGGGTTTGAGCATCCGCAGACTTGAAATCTGCTATAAGTCTTTGTGCTACTTCATGAATGAAGTCTTCATGCATCAGAGTGGCAAATGAGTAGGACCCTGTTGGGAACAATGCATGGATGTGATCCTCCAGATTTAAGGCAATTGCTCTCTTTTCTGGGACGTCGATTACTCTGGCTACTTCAGAAAGGTCAGCCTTTCTGAGTTTATGCCATTGTCTGAAGTACTTGAGATGTTTCTTTAAAGTGTGCTTCTGGAAGGCCTTGAGTAAATCAACTGGCACTAGACTTTGAGCCTGAAAGAAAGGGATCAAGTTAGTTTTGTTCAAACCACTTGTGTTAGTAGATGTGTGCAAAAGTAAGCTTTCTGAGCATACCTGTGTAGAAACACTAGGCTCATCTGCTTGGACTTTTGCTTGCTTGGTCTCAGAGACCTCAGATACTTTGGTATGAGGAGAAGTCTGATCCTCAGCATCCTTTCTTTATGCTTGAACCTGAGAATTAGAATCAATTATGGTTTCAGAAACTTGTTTATCAGAGAAAGATAGATAGAATATGCTTTCTGAGGCTTCACTTACTTCCAGGTGAGGAAGCTCAGTAGCATGTTCCTCAGAAACCTTGGGGGTTTCTGGCACCTTTTCTGTAGATACTGCTTGTTCAGCAGTTTCAGTTTCCTCTGGAGGAGATAACACAACTTTTTGTCCATCCAATTGTTCTTCTGAATGAGCCTGTAAGAACAAACATAAAAGATTTAGTAGTGGGTTTTCCAGCGCATTCTTGAAGAAAACTATTACTGATTACTTACCTTCTCATCAGAAGGCTCAGTAAATGCTTCCTCAGAGAACTTTTCAGCCTCTGGAATCTCTTGATGTTGGGGTGTTGGTTCCACCACCACTACTTCCTCAGTTGGAGCCTAATAAGAGACATTAAGAATATTAGAACATAAGACAAGAGCATTTTTAGTTAGTTATTTCTTGTTCAGAGATAACTTTACTACCTGTGGGACAGGCTCTTCTTGATGTTCTGAGGTTGGAGGAACCTCTTCTTGATTCAAGGGGGTGGACAAATTTTCTTCCCCCTGAAAGTGTGTCTCCAAGTTGGCCTGTAACAAATGAAGCTTATGAGTAACAAGTTAACATTTTAATGTTGACAAGTTAGATACAAACTACTTTTGCTACCTGAAAAAGGTCAGGCTGATCATTGGTCTCTTGGACTTGTGGTGATTCCACAATATCTCTGTGCTCATTGTTGTTGTCCTCTGGAGTATCATTCTGAGTCTCCATCTCAGTCTGATCCCTTTCTGAGAGTTGAGCTTTCTCAGAAGGTTGAGGAACCTGTTCAAGAACAGGGTTTTCTTCAGCAACATCAAGTGCTGGCATTGTGAATGTGGAAGCAATGGCAACATCTTCCATCATTCTATTTTCTTCTCCCAGACCTTCTTCTTCCTGCTGGGCAGAAGTGCTCTTTTGACCTTGAGGAGCTGAGCTAGATTCTCCTCCATGTGTTTCTATCTTGGACCTCTTGAGTGCCTCTCGGATTTGTTCATCCTCTTCAGAGTCACTGTCCAGATTGGGAGTTGATCCATCTATAATGTTGCGGTCATCCCTTGATAGTTCTGGAGCTATCTGTCTCAGAATCTTTTGAGCTTTCTGGAACTGCCTTTCTGGGCGATCAACATCTTCTGAGACCTTGTCTCCAGAAGGTTGTGCCTCTATTTCTTTTTGTTGGGGCTTAGGTACTCTTTTATGTTGAGTCCTTTTTCTCTTGGTAGTTTGAGGTTGAGCTGAAGTTGGCTCAGGAACCTCATCACCTTGCTGGGCAGTTTCTTCTTCTTCTACCTTTCTGAGTGCTTTCTCAGCAGCAAGTCTCTCTTTTTCTTCAAAGGCGTGTCTGAAGAGGGAGTTGGTGACTGGGATTTCCTGCCTCTCTCTGAGAGTGATTCCCAATCTTTCCAGAATGTGACATATTCTGAGACCAAAGTGCATATTGGCCTTTGGCTCAGCAAGGCCATTGATGATCTTGGGCTCAAATTCTTCAATATGCCCAAGGAATTCGTTGAAGGCATACTTCCCTCAGTTAAAGTAGGTTTCCTGCCCTTCATGCTTCTTGTTCAGAAGATGCATCATCATCCATCTCTCCATGCTTATCTGGTCCACTCCACCTTTGTTGCCATCAAAGCAACGGACCATAATGAGAGCTAAAGTACTCTGATGGCTTTCAGAACAAAGTCTCCTGGGAAGCCTTTTGCATTCTCTAATTGGATTGCTTCAAATAGCTCTTTAACACCTTGGATCATGGAAATATCCCTGATGTTGATGTCTTCAATTGTTCCTCGATTTTTTAATCGGAATATCTTGCAGAAAGTCTTGCAGTCTAGGATAATTTCTTGTCCTTGAACTTCAGTCTGCATGTATTTCTCTTCTTCATCATTCACAACCTTTGTGAAGATTTTGGAGTTGTTATAGAACTCCAGCACATCCAGTGTGGATAGTCCACCGGGTGCAGCAGATAGAAACTTGAAGATATGGGAACTTTTCAGCATCCCCAATATCAGTTTCCTATCTGGTCTTGAAGGTATGACTGCTGGTACATACTTCTTCACTAGAAAAGCTCCCCAATTCATTTTGTGACTTGGATTCCAGTCAGATGGGGTGAACTTTCCCAGAAGGCGTTTATTCAACACCTTGAGTTCCTTTCCTCCTTGCTTTTAATGAGGCGGAAGATCTGACCTTAGGGTTCTTGGTGGTCATCTTCTTGGGTGCCATCTCTTATATAGAGTCTTGAGTGAGTATTTTCATAGGGGTTTTGCAAGATTAATCGGGATTAGTCTATCTTTTCAGAAGACTAAACACAAGAAGTTGAGTTTGCAGAAGGGGTTTTGCAGAAATCTTGAGAGATTTTGCTATTTTGATGCAAGTATGAAATTTCGGAATTGGTAAAAGTGTTTGTCTTTTGCTCAAATCTATGTATATAGCAGACAAAATGTACATAGATACATCATACACAATTTGAATATGAATGCGTGTCTTTGTATCTGCATAGGCATGGTATCACACACTTTCTTCATTAAATGCGTAGTGGGCCATGTCTGCATTCTTCAACAGACATTACTTGCTTTGTTTTAATCTCATCCGTTAAGATCAAACGTTCATTCATCAAGGGCTTATATTGAATATTTTGAAATGATATCAATCAACAAATGGTATTGTGCCGACTTGATGGATTTTTGACAAGTTACATTCATTATGTCACTTAATAAAGAGTAAGATCACTCAATCGTTTGAACTTATCATTCTGAGTGTCAAGTCGTTATTTTTATATTGTTTATCATAAAATGGCAAAAGTATAAGACATTACATGTTTGACTTCCCATAACTTATACTTTTCGGGCTTTGTGTGTCTTTTCTCTTTATGACTAAATAGCTTTCTGAATTTAAGTGTCAGAAGCTTCAGTTGTTTGAATGTATTTGACCCAGTCTCAGTAAGTAAGTTCTAGTCTTATTTACTTATTGAGTGTGTACCAACCTTTGCCTTTCTGGATACCCGTTCCAGAAATGTTTTGCCTTTCTGAATGTTGCTACTCAGAAACCTTTGCATCACTTCTTATCAACTTGGCTTTCTGAGAACATGTTCTCAGAGACCTACTTCTTTTCTACCTCACTTACTCAGATTTTAGAGATTCAGGACATTTTTCAGTCCTTAGGCATCTCCATTAACCCAAGACTATGTCTTAAAGTCAAGAACCGGCTTTCGTGTAGGGGCTTAGTGAAGATATCTGCAAGTTGGACTTCTATGCCAATCTTTAGTATCTCTATATTGCCTTCTCAACATGGTCTCTGATGAAATGGTGTCTAACATCAATGTGCTTTGTTCTGGCATGGAACTTGGGGTTCTGTGTGATTGCAATATCACTTGTGTTATCACAGAAAATGGGAGTTTTCTCTTCATTGAGTCCATAATCTCTGAGTTGTTGTTAAATCCACAGAATTTGTGTTGTACAGCAACCAACAGCAATATATTCAGCCTCTGTGGTAGAAGTTGCAATTGAGTTTTGCTTCTTGCTAAACCATGAGATAAGTCTAGTTCCCAGAAACTGACAAGTTCCTGAGTTACTTTTCCTATCAAGCATTGATCCAGCATAATCAGCATCTGAGTAACCATCCAAACTCAATCCACTTTCTTTAGGATACCACAAACCTACATCTCTTGCCTTTCACATACCTTAATATTTTCATAGCAATGTTGTAGTGTGATTACATTGGATTTGTTTGAAACCTAGCACACTCCATTGCATATTGGATATCAGTGCCTTGCGATGAGTAAAGTAGTGAACTATCAATTTCCTATACTTATGTTCTTGACACTCTTATGCGATTCGGTATAGGTCATCTTGGTTCCTATGCTCATAGGTATCTTAGCATTCTTTTGAAGGCTTAAGATTGAACTTTGTGAGCATGTCTTTTGCATACTTTTTAACGACTAATGAATATTCCATCATTGAGTTGCTTGACTTGCAATCCTAGGAAATAGTTCAATTCACCCATCATGCTCATCTCAAACTTACTTTTCATGAGATTTGCAAAATCATCACAAAGTTGCTTGTCCTTAGATCAAAATATAATGTCATCAACATATACTTGAACTAAGAGTAGTTTCCAATCATGATTTAAAGTAAATAAAGTTTTATCAACTTCACCTTTCTTGAAACCACTTTCCGAGTATTTGGCCAAAGTGTCATACCATGCTCTTTGAGCCTGTTTCAGTCCATATAGAGCTTTCTGTAGCTTATAGACCATTCTACTTTCTGAGGAAACTTCAAAGCCAGGAGGTTGTTCAACATAGACTTCCTAAGCAAGTTCACCATTCAAGAATGCACTCTTGACATCCATCTGATAAACTTTAAAGTCTTTATGAGCTGAAGGCGGAAAGAGTCTTATTGCATCAATCGGCAACTAGTGCATATGACTCATCAAAATCTAAACCTTGATGCAGGTGAATCCTTGGCAACCAACCTTGCTTTGTTTATGGTTACTTCACTAGATTCATTCATCTTGTTTCTGAAAACCCACTTTTTTCCAATTACAGATATTCCTTCTACAAATGGAACTAGTTTCCAGACTTTGTTTCTCTCAATTTGATCCGACTCTTCTTGCATTCTTTGAGATCCGGTCTTGGTCTCTTAATGCTTCTTCTATAGTTTTAGGTTCAATGTTTGAGATAAAACATCCAAAGAGAGAATTAGCATTTTCACTATTGCTCTCCTAGTCCTAACACCTTGATTAATTGGTCCGATTACATCTTTTGCGGGATGATCTTTGATCCATCTCATCATGGGTTTAAGGCTAGTAGGTCAATATCCAAGTGATCGAATGTGAATCACTATGATTATGACTTGATACTTCTTGATGTCACGAGACATTTTGCACCTCAGAATGGCGGTGAATGTCTGACACTTGCTCAGTGTGAGAGCTTTCTGGGACATGCCTGTCAGAGAGGTCATTTCCAGAGTTAGCTCTCTGATGAACATCTTCAGTTTCAATTTCTGGAATTCTCATAGGAAATTCTTCATCATGTCTGAGAATCATCTGGTTGTTACTAGGCATTTCATGCTTTTCTTCATCAGAGTCATCCTCCCTTTCCACAATGATGTTTTTCCTTTCTGAGGGTTTTTCTTCAGAATCCTTTATCATTAGTTCCTTGAACCTTTCTGAGAGTTCATCAGCAAGGGGTGTTTTCTTGCTTCCTTCATAGAATACAACATGAACTGATTCTTCAATTTTCTTTGTTCTTTTGTTGTATACTCTGTAAGCTTTGCTATTCCTAGAATAACCAAGAAACACACCTTCATCTGCCTTTGGTTGAAATGTTCTTAGATACTATTTTCCATTGTTAAGAACAAAACATATACAACCAAACACTTTCAGATGTTTGATATTAGGAGGTCTTCCAACCAAGAGTTCATAAGGGGTCTTGTCATGGTGTTTGTTTATCAAACATCTATTCTGAGTGTAGCATCTTTGTGTTTACGACTTCAACCCAATAAACTTCACTTATTTGATTAATAATTAGCATTGCCCTTGCTGCTTCTTTAAGGGTTCTATTTTTCCTTTCTGCAACACCATTTTGTTGTGGTGTTCTCACAGAGGAAAGTTGGTGTTGTATACCTTTGCTGGTACAAAACTCCTTTATGTATTGGTTGACAAACTCAGTGCCATAGTGCATTACGATTGCGAGATACCTTGTCATTTTCATGACTTCAAGCTTATACGCAAGTTTGGTATCTCCACCCTAGCATCGATTTGTGCTTGAAAGACAACCCAAGTGAATCTTGAGAAGTCATCTACAACAACCAGACCATACTTCTTTCCTGCATAACTAGTTACAGATGATTCAAAAAGATCCATGTGTAATAGTTGTAGTGGTCTAGCACTAGAGTGTCTGGTTTTGGACTTGAAAGAGATCTTGGATTGTTTCCCCATCTGACAGGAAGAAAAGATACCATCCTTTCTGAAAGATGTTTTGGGAAGGCCAACCACTAACTCTTTCTTGGCAAGTTTGTTCAGAGTTTTGAAATTCAAGTGACTCATTCTTTTGTGCCATAACCAGTGCTCTTACATGTGACTGATTGACTCACCATGAGACATTCTTCAGCTGTGGCAGAAGCCCAATCGGCAACATAAAGACTACCTTTCCGTCGAGCAACCAAGACTGTCTGCTTTGACTCATTGTCAATAAGTTTGCAATACTTTGCTTTGAATTTCACAATGAATCTGGCTCATGCTAAATAGATTATATTTCAAACCTTTAACATGTAATACGTCAGTGATTGTTAATGATCCCAATTTGACGTTGCCAAATCCCAGAGAGGGATTTAATTCTCCTCCAAATCGATGTACGGTCGATGTTGCAAGCTTTGTAGTTAACGATTTGCTTTGTCTCTGTCATGTGCTTTCGCATCCACTATCAAATAGACATTGAGCCTTAGTCGAGGCGTTACACAAAACAGAAGCAGAGTTAGGTTCTTACCTCAGAGATAGAACCACTTAGATCAAACATTCTACCAGTAAGAATCCACATTTTAGTGAATTTCTTGGGAGTTTGTTTTTACCTAACTTAATCAGAAGGAAATGCAATAGAATCAGTAATTTTGATCTCAATCTTCCTTCTTGGGGTGTTTCTAGGTGTTCCCTTTGGTGCTTTATGGACCCTGGGTTTCTAGGGTTGCTTTTCAGCAAACTTAGCCTTTCTGGCCAAGTTCCTTCTAGCTTTGACATTCAGTTTTTCAGTGGCTTGAGATTTCTTCCACTTCTGTTACTCGTGCAATATCGGCCTTGCGCCATTGTTCTTGTCCTTCCTTATGTTGTTGCGAAGGACCTTTCCAATAACACGATAGCGATGCCATTTCGAACACCTTTGGCTTTACAGATAAGCTTTTGAAGCCTTACTAGTTTTGCACCATCTTTATTTTCATAAAATGAGTGCAGATGAAATTTGCCTATTCGACAATTCTTCCCTTCCTAGTAATGTAGCAATGTGGATGCTTCCATGTCTGAGGGTTGTGTTTCTTTTCAGAAACCTTATCCACATGTTTCTTGTGAACTTGTTGTTCTTTCAAAGGCTGGGTTGCAACTCCTTTTCCTTTGTCAATTACCCTAGCTTTCTGATCAATGCTATAGGTGGTTGAAGAACCATTCTGTTGACTTTTTACAAAGGTTAACCTTTCATCACTCTTCTTCAGAGGAGATGAATTACTTGATTGTTCATCAAGTCCAAGTCCACCTTTCTCAGAGGGGTCTCTCAAATTGGATTGAACCTCAGTGAGAGTGTCACTAGCCTTTTCATAAGATTGGAAGGATAGCTCTTTATTTCTGAGTTCTTCATTTTCAGAAAGCAGCTTCATCATTTTCTTATTAAGTTCATCCAAGGCTAGTTTGTGAGAATTTTCATTCTCAGATATCTGAGCTTTCAGAAAGGCTATTTCAGCGTTCTTGTTCTCAGATACTCTGATTAGCTCAGAAACCTCTTTTTCAAGAGTTTCTTTGCTTTCCTCTAGAATCCTGGTTTTGGATTGTGCTTCCAGAAATTCTTTCTCATAACGATCCAATTCACTTTTGACCAACTCCAGATCCTCAATTCCATCATCAATCTCATAGTACAGAAATTGTGAATTGTTAGTTACCTCATCAGCCATAAGACATATTTCAATGTTGGAGATTTCTGGACCAGCAATCTCAGCAACTCCACACATTTCATTCTTCTTAAGGCCGAAGTCGATTACATCGTGGGTGATTCCACACAGTTCTGGTGATGGCAGGTTTGAGTCATCTGAATCTCCATCTTCAGAATCTGTCTCAATGTCTAGAGCATCAAGTTGAATTTGAATCTTCTTCCCTTCTTCAGTCAGTAAGGCCCTTTGATTTCTTTTGAAATTTCTTCTGTCCTTCTTGTCACCTGTCTTGAGTTTGTTTAAAGCAGGACAATCTCTCTTGAAGTGACCAGGCTTTTGGCAATATAAGCATATATCATTTCCTATTCTGCTGCTTCAGTACTTACACCTTTCTGAATGGGGGTGTTCAGAGAGTTGTTCATTTGTAAGTTCTTGTACTGATGATAGTTTGGGCCAAGATGCTTTTTCAGCTTTTCTTTAGCTTTTCTTCTCTCAATCTCTTAACTCACAAATTTCTTCATGTGTCTTACTGCAAGAGCATTTTCTTCAGAGGCATCTTTGGTATCCTTCTTTTCAGAAGTACCTTGAGAAACTAGAGCAACATTTAGCAATTTTTCAGCTGTTTGTTCTCTCTGAGTTGTCTCATAGTCTATAGTAGCAAGATGAGAGAAGAGCTCTACTGGTGTAATATTTGGCATCCCTTGGTTGAAATAAAAGAACTTAGTGTGCTCCCAGTTGTGATTGATACTTCTGACAATAGTCTTAATCTTTTCTGACTGGGAGTATCTGTTGCTTTCACCAAGTGCAGCCATATCACTCATAAGGGTAGTAAATCTGAAATTAAGTTCTTCCAGAGTTTCAGTGGGACCTTGTTTGAAGTTTTGGAACTTCAATTTAAGAACTTCAAACTTGTTTTCCTTGGTTTTCTCAGTTCCGGCACAGATTTCTTCAATCAATTGCCAGGAAATTTTCGCCGTTTTAGCACCCCCACAGTTTACACTGTATGTGCTCAGGTGTCGATCTGATGATGATATTACGAGCTTGACCATCCAATCTGTGTCTCTTGGCATCTTCAGATGTCCAGAGTTCTCTTGGCTTGTCTTCATATGCAATGCTTCCACGAGCAACACGACCACTATCACTAGCAGCCACATCCTCATTTCCATCTTCCTTGTCTGAGGCTTTTCTTCCATCAGACACCTCGATGCTGTTTGAGTTATGCGATTTTGATAGGCCCTTCATTTATGACATAGATCATCTCGTCACTAATGGCCTCCGGATGGAGCATCATGTTGTTCTTCCATTTCGTAGTTTTACGGCTTGAGCAGGTGCATCGATCACTCGAGACATACCTTACACTTAACACACAAATTATATAGTCCTCGAGAAAGGGACAAAGTTCCTTCACCTATCTGGGATCTAGGTTCGATCTTGAAAGGCTTGTGAACCTCTGCTTTCTGATACCACTTGTTGGTCGGATAACGGCAAAGTAAAAGACTAGAGGGGTGAATAGTCTCTTAAAACTTTGTCGATAAACACATTTCTCGAAATCGGGGTTTCGATACTTAAATTGAGTCTTGAAGACTTTAAGATAGGTAAGTGCGAAACAATAAGTATGTGTGTGTGCTTTCTTTGAAATGTAAATCTGAAGGTAAATGACACAGCAAGTATAGTGGTATCTGGAGGTGGCGTAATCCTCCAACTAATCCACTTTGGTCTTTCTGAGACCTAGAATTCACTAGAGCAGATAATTGAGTTCACCTTACAATAATCCTATTCTAAGATTCTTAAACAAATGGTTCCCAACCAAATGTTCCCCCTGAGTTATTCCCCAGCTCCTAGAGCTAAGTACTTCCTCTACTCAGATAACCTTGGAGTTATTCCCTGATTTCCCAGATCAAGTACTTCCTCTACTCCACGCCTTGATGGTGTTGGTTATAAGGTTTGTCGGAGAGGCTTCTTGTATAACTTTTCAGTTATGTTTTCAGAGAGCCTAATAGAACAAGACTACTTAATACACTTGTTCAGTGGATGGCGATGCGCTCTTCTTGACCAGTAATTGATGTCAGATTACGGAGAATGAGCTTCAAAAAGGTGTCGATAGTTCAACTCTTTCACGAATAACAATCTCTTGTTAAGGTTAGACAACTTAGAACTACTAGTGATTCTTCAAGCAACAGAAAGCTTTCAGAAAGGGTAGTAGAGTGCTTGAGAGAATACTTTGCTTGATGATAAGTTTGCAAGATAGAGCGTTCTAAGGTTGTGATTCAAGCATTCTAAGTGTTGATATATATAGATGAATTTGAGAGGCGTTGGAATGATATCCGTTAGACACAATTCAAATTCAGTCCATACTTATCTTGAAATGAGTACTCAGAAGTCTCTTTCTGATATCTCAGAGAGGACTGTGCATCACCGACATTTCTGCCGGTGTAATTAATGCACTTGTACTATTTCTTGTCTGTAGTTTTCAGCGGATACATGAGCCTTTCGATGGCTTGCATGCTCCATACTCATGATGTCGTATGTCGAACCTTATTTCAAATGTAAGTAAATACACTTAAGTGAGGATAAAGGACATAGTCTTTCTGAGTTAGACTAAACCTTGATGCCTTCATAAATCTTGTGCAATCTTCAGTCTTCTAATCTTCAGAAAAGTTCCATTGCTAGGATTGATCTTCATGGTCTTCTGAAATAAAAAATTACACTCGTAGACCTATAATCCTAATACAAGATTTACTAGACTAATCATACTTAGTGATTTCCTCTTTTACAATGTTCAAGTGAACCAAGAGTACTTAATCACCTTTCTGGTTAAGATAAGAACATGTGATGAGTGATCAAAATACTAACATATATTCCTAACAAAAGGTGAAACACATAGCAAAAATATATCTGAGACGGGTACTCAGATATCAAAGATTGAAGAGTAAATTGGCTATCTAAAGATTTCCGAGACAGGTACTCAAAAATCTAGATCACCTAGTGAGGGGGAACACAAAAGAGAAATGTGGTACAACTGTATTCAGTCAACTACATCTTTGGTGTTTTGTATCTTTCCATTTATATGTTTACACATCTACTGGCCGACTACATAAGTCAGCTCCCTAGTCACAGAAAAGAGTTATGATTCAGAAAGCCTTACGCCTAATTTCATTAATTGGGCACAATTACAATTACTGATGTGATTGTTAGGAATATATGTTTAGATTTTGATCAGCAACCTAATGACTTATCTTAGCTCAGAAAGGTGATTAGTACTCTTGGTTCACTTGAACACTGTAAAAAAGGAAAGTCACTAAGTATGATTAGTCTAGCAAATCTTGTATAGGGCGTTAGGTCTCGAATGTAATTTTATTTTACGAAGACCAAGAAGAAGGCATCCGGCGAGAAAAGTTCAGCAGTTTGAAAATTTGAAGACTGCACAAGATTGCTGAAGACAAGGGTTTTTCCGATACCTATTTCCAGATATCTTGAAGAAACAAGTGTCTCGAAACACAAGTGTTGCCAAATATCTGAGAGTAAGAGGTTTCTGAAACGAGGAAAGTGGTCACAGATATCTACCAGATACCTTGAACATAAACTATGTTTCTGAAAAGAAATATATTATAACAAGTTTCAACAAGTGGTATCTGAAGTTGTGATAATTTCTGAAAAGGACGTGCAAAGCTTCAGAGAAATCTGATAGTATAAGATCTCTGATACAATGCATAGTTCCGTTGGCACTACAGGACAAAGTATAGTACAATGCATTAAATGCGCGGACAGAGATGTCTGAACAAAAACGGTAGCTTCTGAAGAAGAAGACAAACGTACTACTGTACTATACTCAGATATCAATAGTTTGAATTTGATTTAAGTCTAATGGATACTATTCAAACGGCACTCAAATTCATCTATAAATATCAACACTTAGATTGCTTGAGAACACACCTTAGAACACACAGAACTAGTACTCTCACACAAGCTCTCTCAAGCATACTACTTACCTTCAAGCTTTCTGTTGCAACCAAAGCTCTTGATTCTAAGTAGCACAAAAGTTCTAAGTGTCCTGGTCCTTAACAAGCATTGTTATTTGTGAAAGAGTTGAACTAAGATTTCATATCTGAGTTTCATTCTCTTAAACACTTATCATAGACTTGGGTTTAGTAAAGAACAAGATACCATACATTGCAAAGTGTATTAAGTATACTTGATTCATAGAGCTATCTGAGTAACTGAACAAGTTATTAAAGAAGCTCACCTGACAATTTACCTTAACCAACACCTTAATCGGGGTGGAGTGGGAAGTACTTAGTTTGGGAAACTAAGAAATAAATCCAAGGTTATTGAGCCTTTGGAAGTACTTAGTTTGGGAAACTAAGGAATAGCTCAAAAGGTTTATGAGTACAGGAAGTACTTGGCTGTGAAAGCCGGAGAATAACTCAGGGGGAACACTCGGTTGGGAACCTAGTGTATTTAGGAATCAGGATAAGATATTTGTAAGGTTACATCATTTATCTGTCTTAGTGGATTCTAGGTCTGAGAAAGACCGAAGTGGATTAGTTGAAGGATTACGCCACCTTCAGATACCACTATAAAAAGACTTGTGTTATTTACTTCCTGCAGTTTATTACTTGCTTTACTTATCTTGCAAAGTACTTACACTTATCTTGCTGAGCACGTGCACTTATCACAGAAAAGTCTTCCTCTCTCTGAAATTAAGTATCAGATATCTGAGAAACTGTGTTTATCGACAAAAGTTTTAAAAGACTATTCACCCCCCCCCCCCCCTTCTAGTCTTTTACTTTGTTGTTATCTGGACCAACAGTGATCATTGCTGAAGAAGCAATCGTGACCCTTGATGAAATGGATGTTAGATCTTAACAAACGAGATCAATTCTCAGTAAAATAGTGGACTGTAAAAACTCAGACGTGGCCCACTAAGCATTTAATGCAAAGCGAATTTTACCACGCCTATACGCATTTGCACGAGATACATATGTACACAATCATTTTGTATGTATATATGCATTGAGAGTAAAATGCCATATATATAGGATTTTGGCAAAAGAAATCACTTTCCTAATCCTACATTTGCCCTGCACAAAAACTGCAAAATACTCTCAAATCTCCCTGCAATTTTCTCTGCAACTACTGATTCCTTCTTAGTTTTTCTGCAAATAATTACTAATCCTTTACCCTAATCTCTTTCCAAGTTTCAAAAAACTACTACTATTTAAAGAGATGGCTCCCAAACGTGCTTCTACTCAGAAATCCCAAGCTACTACCGCTGGTACTGCTGAAAAGCAAGCACCAGTGTTGGTTATAACAAACAAACGGTTGACTAGAGAGTTCAATCCTGATCATTGGACTTCAAATCACAGGATGATTTGGGGTGGTGCCATGATTGAGGAATACCTTGTAGCTGTAATAGAAAATCAGGCTGACAGAAAGTTGGTACTTGATATGCTTGAAAAGTCACAAATCAAGGGCTTTCTATCTACTCTTCCCAGTGGAATTTCTTCACTGGATGTCCTGGAGTTTTACAACAACTCCACGATTATTTCCAAAGTCTTTGAAGGCACCGAGACAGTGTCTATCAAGACTAAAGTCGAAGACGAAATCGGTTGGGCGAAGCGACTTTACGTGGTGTTTGAACTTCAAAATCAAAATCTTGGAAAGGATTTTGAAATTGACACCAAGGATGAAGATCTCCTTGAGAGTAGACCAGGCAGTAGCTGAGTGGCAGATGTTTGGGCATTGATTAGGAGGAGGTAAGTGGTTCGAACTTCATTGTGTCTCCTTTTATTTTTATTTTACCTTTTTCCAGCCACGTTGCACCCAAAAATTACCGTTTTGCCCCTGAACGCTGCAGAATTATAATTGTGACCTTCCACCATTTAAACCTATTTTCCTAGCTCCATAAACTACTGTTTGCCCTTTTTACCCGTTTTCTTAGTTTCGACTTATTAAACCGGAGTAGAGACTAGACGAACTTAGCAAGTGGTGTTATTGGAGGTTTAAGGGTCAAGATGACTTTGGAGAATTTGAGTTGCAAGTTGGAGCTGGTTTGCTATGTTAAGTTGGTTTAAATATCGACCTTGAGGTAAGAAACTCTTGACACTTTTGCTTTATTTTTTTTTGATTATATATATATATATATATATATATATATATATATATATATATATATATATATGTATATATATATATATATATATATATATATATATGTATTGTTTTAAAGTTTGACAAATAACTTATGGTTATTCTATCAAGGAATGAGACTTGATATAATAGTCTACTAGTCAATAGCCCGTCGATACTCGACGGGCCATGATGACAAAACTAAAAATAAAATATTTATAGATTTTATAATAACATGTCGAAGTTGAGAAAAAACATATAAAAACTATAAAGTCAAAAATGCATAATCAAATCTCTTTAACATTGCATCGGAAGTCATCCATACCTGTAAAAAAGTGTAAGATGTGAATTAGTGAAATTGAACAAAAACATATGTAAAATCTGGTCGGTGTAAAAAAAGTTTCTAAAGTTGATACACAAACAATAAATTCACCTCATAACTTTTGAACACTTCTTTTTATACCACGTTGATTGTCATGTACCCTCTTCATGAAATCAATATCTTGATCCATTGGTAACTCTAGAGAGCAACATATAATCAACCATGAGAATCTTTGGTGATGGGAGGTAGAGGCGATGTATGAGAAAGATTATCCTTAACTCTTGTTTATAGTCATAGCCGTCGAGATATAGGGCTGTCTCCTATCAAAATTGATAGGGAACTCCGTCTCGTCGGATGGACTCATCATCATCCTCAAAATGAAAATCTTTTGGCCCGCGTTGATTCCAGATATCATCTTTTCCTCGATGATATGTTTCCCAATATTAGTAACTATAAAGCCTTGTGCTATTGCCCGAAAGTCTGATCAATATTCCTTAGAAGTATTATCATACACGCAACCTTCAGGACAATTCTATGGTTCGGCAATACATAGTAAGTAATGATGTTGATAAATTCTCTGATGAAAACATCTTTGAGACCATTCTCATTGTCATCTTCCTAAAATTTGAGCATAAGCGGACGGACGGACCAATAAATTTGATGTGGTATTCAGGTCTATGTCTTCTCAAAATTCAGGTTCTAACTCGGACCGGGCCAGCCCTGTAAAAGTAATGCATTAAAAATATACAATACATATTTATTCCTCCTTACCCTAGTCACTCATTCCCCAACTCATACTACACACAACACAAAAACATAATCACATATCCTAAGAAGACCCAAACGGCCGCTCCCCAGGCCTTACTGATGTCGCTCCTCCTCACGTTTGCTGCCTCTGTCCACAACACCTCCTTCTGGTATATTTCTCCTACTGCTCCACCACTCTCGCGCCTCACCTCCGCCACTAATCTGTTCCACTCTCTTGTCGATATTGATGTCTTGGCTATGAGGCATCATGAATTCTTTCACATAATTGATACTCCCAAATAAATGATGGGATTTGATTGATAAACCTAGTCTTGCTACTGTACTACTCTTGTATTATCATGAGTGATGACAGTCATATATTTCTGGTGCTTAGTAATTGGATTTTAAAAAAAAATCATTAAAAGGTAAACCTGGCTAGAATAGGTCTAGCCCGGATCGACCCGAATTTACCTGATCCGATGCAGGCGAACCGTTTCAAGCAGATCAAGTTTGGATTGAGCGGTGACCATCTATCATCCGGTCCATTCGGGCGGTTGGTCTAACACGGTGGAAGCATAGAAGTGAACCGTGAAAAATATAAGAAAATCTGAAAGGACTACACTGTCGAAAAAACGATATTGAATGAAAACTCTGCTCAACCCTACTATTCGCGCTCAAATATTCAACACTATCTCCGGACATCTTCGACATAACAAATTGATTTATCTCATCAATTATTTCATTTGCAGGTGCAAGGATAATCCAATGGTGAAATATTCAGGGTCAAGTGATGGATCGGCTAAGTGATCCAAGAACGAAGGATATGTACTATCGACAATGGTTGGAATTTGATGACTTAGTTCTCGAATAATTAAATCTTCGGGGATCTAGATATGAACCTCACTGTAATTAGCTTCCCCGAAGTGCCATCACGGCATGTAGTATCCACTCAGTGAATTCTTTCATCTTGAATCTCGAAAGATGAAAAACCAGACTGTGTAGGATTGAATTGGACGTTAGAAAAGACAAGGTGAATATGAAAAACATATACGTGGTATATACGACGTGCCATTTACCTTCATCTCATGTTCTTTGTCAGTCAAAGCACCTCACATGCATCCATATCCTAGATGAGCATATAGCGGCGCTCACAATATTATACCTACTTCCTCCTGGAATAACGAGTAAAAGTTTTTTCTCAATTTCCCACTGAAGACAATAACCACCACACCAAATGGCTCATTTGAATGGACCATCACATCTCTTAAACTCCTATTGGGCTCTTCAAAACAATATCGGTTTGTCATGGGAGCCTCATCTAAAAAATAAGTCGAGTCGCCTTGAGCAATCATGTCACCTCTAAATCATGTTTACCCATAGGAAGAAGGAGTGATGCAATCCCACTGGAAGTACAATATCTCCTCTAGCCCTCAAACCAGAGTACAACATTCTCCATAAAAAAAGGTTTTTGGGTCCCTCCATGGCCATATAAGAAGAATACTCCGCCATTTTGGCCATCGACGATTGACATAATTTTCTCATATATTCCACGTTGTTCATCAATCAATTCTGGGTACAAACCATCATGATCTACTATCATTGCAACTCTATCATAACACTTCTCATCCAAAATGAATGGTCTTATCTCATTGTCTATAATAGACTCGTCCAGCACGGGCATACCGTCAAATGATCTTGGATTGTTGCACTTTCTCTTCAGTAACTTCTCTACTTCCATGGGAGAAATGTTTTTAATTTGTTCATCAGTGAACTTCCTACCTACATGGAGAATTCACTATTGTTACATGGCAATTACATACAAAATTCAATTGATTGCTATATATTGGATGTTTGAATGGACTATATAATCTTTAATTACGAAAAATGGCGTAGGAAACTCGCAGATCCCCATATCTTGCCCCTTCCAAACTACTAATATACTCTCCATAATCGAATAAGAGGCCCATAGCCCCACATGCATCCTTGTGAGACTCGTGCATAACCCGTTGACAGTTTTAACATTATCGAAGCACATGGCACATCCCTAACATGATTGAGCATAAATCTCATGTAGTACATGTCCCCGGTCGGCATTGGACCATTAAACATTCTACTGACGACACATTTCTTTGAATTTCTATGGGGCCATATTCTATGATCATTTTTCCAACAATAATAGCGAGCATAACTCAGCTTCCAGGATCGAGGATCTACTTTGTTCAACTCGAACCACTGCAGGAACTACGATTGTTTGACAGTGACTTTTTTGACGACATCTAGCATGTATTCACCATCTTTGAAGGCAACAAACTGCTCACTCTCCAAATAAAAACGACAATCACTCAAAATCAGGAATCCTATAATGCATAGGGAATTCTAATATCTTCCACATGGCTTCGCATGCCGATATATAACAACCGTCCATATGACTCTTGATCTTAAATAAATACTTTAAGTTCCTTCATGCTACGAACTCTAGAGCGCAACATACAACATATTATTGACTGGGTAAGGGTGGGGATGTAGATGTCAACGTGTGAGAGAGATTGGTTGTAAGAATAGACTACGAAATTAAAATATGATTCAACCCCATACCCATTTAAATGCCCCTCACTCTTATTTATGATAATGGATAAACAAAATTAATGGAAATATTTGTGCAAAATCTTGTGAAACACTATCATTGTTATAAATTGTCGCTTTATAAACCTGTTGGAATAGTCTTCATGCCAAACATGATGAGTATTATCGTAGAATAATCGCATTGAACTATGTCATTTTACAAATTTATCACGTAATAACCATGTAACGACCTGGCCATTACCCTACCTTATAGGCATCGTGGTTGCTCATGACTTGGGCTACACTACACCTATATCTCACATGTGTATCTGATTTGGACCGGAGCTTCACATCTATTTTTTGAAATCATCCAGATGAGTTCATACTATGTGAGTATGATCTGGGGGCTATCCCACTTTTTATATCATATGTAACACATCATATCCTTATTGGTCGCTCAACCATTTGGACCAACATGATTCATAGATTGTCTCCCTGTGACTTTGCCCTAAAAACTAACACATTTCCTTTTCTACACACTTTATCCTCACCATGTGCACATCGGAAAGCTTCCTAGTGGATCTCCAATCATAAGGTTGCTCCTCAATAAACATCCAAGCGTAGTAGAGTTTTCAATATATTTAAACTCTATGAAAATTTGATACTTCCATTCATATTTATTTACGTAATTTTATTAAAAATATAAATACAACGTTGATGGTTTTGTAATCAATTGTAAAAAGTTTTGTAAGATTCCCACAATTTCTTCAAAATTTTGAAGTTTTTAAAATTTTTTATTTAACCATTTTAAATTTTGACCAAATTTTACTTTTAATTAAACTATATATAATGGTAAATGTGTTAATAAATTCATAAAATAAGAATGTAAGAAATAATATTTTATAACACAATTTTGTTAAATATTAAATTATTATCTCCAAGAATGATTTGTGGTCAAAATTGAAAATGATTGACTAAAAAAATGACATAGAATTTGTCCAACAATAAGAATTAGAAAAAAAATGATTTTATAAAAAATGGTGAAAAAACTCAAATAAATTGATTATACTTTACACATGTATATTGTAATTTATACTAACGTAAACATGTATAAGTTGTTTTTCCCAATATGTAGAAAATATTGGTTTTCGTTGAATTTATCTATATATAACTATATCTTACTCTATTTTCATATGGCATTTTAGGCGGCTGTTCAAATTTACCCGTTTGTTTTTCCATTAAAGGTCATTTGATCCTCTGATTCGCCATATATCTTCATCATTAAACTTATGTCTTTCAAAGAGAATTGTTGTCCAAAATCAATATATTTATAAAATTAATTAAGTCTCTAACTTATCTAAAAGATCTATATTTATATTGTCAAGAAAATCATCGATATTATACATTGTCAACATTGGTGTTTTTGATAAAAAAAATATTTTGTTGACAATATAAACGGTTTGATTAATATATATTTTTGATAACATAGGTCAGTATCTAGATAAGGTCTCTAAATAAGTCATCTAAAAACCGTTTTTAATTTCTGGAGATTTTGTGATTATTAATTGTCATATATTGTATTCGATTCGTTTATATGTTTTCTTAACCATTTTTTTACGTATAATTCTATATTTTTACGATAGCAATTCAGGATGTATTTTTGAATTTGATTCTTTTAGGAACTCTTGTGCATTTGATTTCAAGTTATAGTACTACTTTTGCAATTCAATCAATACTATTAACTATTAAAACACTATTTTGCACTTCGCCCTAATCCTATTATATAGCAACAAAAAAGATCCACTTTAGTGTATTTTTTACATTACCTTGTCTTAATTAATCCGTACGGTCTCTCAATATGTATGTTATTGATGAACTTTTTGAGATTTGGGACCTTAATTGTTTTATTTAGGTGTAAATTAAAATTGTGTTTTATATTCCTTTCAAATATAGGTTTTCTTTTAGTATCAAAGATATATTTGGGCATCGATATGCTGAAGAATTGAATGAAAGAAAAAGCATCACCCTGAGGAGTCGATGTGTGGGTGCCAAAAAGAGCTGGAGGAATACAGTCAGCTTTTCTTTTTTTTTTTTTCCCTAGCCAATCAGAACATTTCGTTTGGCCAACACTAACAAATTTCGACCAATTAGAATGAATGATTTTGCAAGGTCAGCATATTACATGGCTTCACCACAAAGTATGAAAATGTCTTCTTTTTATATAGATAAATATTTGAAAAAGGATCAAGTATGTGTATCCCAAAATATTTTATCTGTGTATGCGATTTGTGAAAGTGATTTGATAAAACATGAATTATGTGTACATTTAAGCTCATCGATATGCCTATAAAGTGTGTGGATCCTTTCGGGGTATTGGTGTGCTTTGGAGTACTCCCAGTGTTATGTGTGTGACCCTTATTGTGTTAGGGGATATGATATGTGAAAGCCGGATTGTGTGCCACCATGGTTTGTGTGGTCGTAGTGTATATTTGATTGGAGCCTTAAATGTGAATTGTGACATGTGTTCCCTGTAAATGATTTTCGACTGTGTTTGATATAAAATGAAGTGTATATGTATGATACTTTTTATATATACTTGATCCAGGTAGAAGTGTCAGGAGCTCACTCTTACACCTTTTTTCAGGGACGTAAGGTCTTTTAAGGAATGACGCTTTGGAGTTCTAGAGTTTAGTCTGTGTAGGATTTCTTTTGTTTAGACCTATGGTGTTTGTGTAATTTGTTTTGGCTTTTGGACAAGTAGTTGGTGTTTTGAGATTTACTGTGGTTCTTTCTTTTAATTATTAAAAGCTCTAAGTTATTGTGTACCACTATTTCAAACAGTTTTTTAACTAAATTGAGGCTCGTCTTGGCGTGAGTCCATCTCACGATAGACGGCCGGTCGTGCCAAAGTATTTTGGTTTTGGGGCGTGACACCGGGTGATATGGTGGCCTTAATATACCAACACATTTCATTTTCTGCTTTACTTTATCCTCACTCGTGTGCGCATAAGTAGACCTCTCGGTTTATCACCCATTCTAAAATTGCTCCATATAGATCACGCTTAATTGTGAAGTTCTTATTGATGAATTTCGGGGAAAACATGTGCACCTCATTCGTATTGAGTAACATTTGTGACAATTAAAATATGAGAATGCGTATGGTATTTCGGTGATGAATGACGATTGTGTGATTTTAAGGTTTATCTCTCCCTGAGTGCAGAACACATGGAATCAAATAGCATCCGTGCAGATTTGTAGTGATCAAAATTGATGATTGTGATCATGCAGTTTCCAATAAGCAAAATCTAATCTTATTAATGTCATGTCGATCAGGAAGAAGATATAGAATAGAACCAGTGGGGAATTTTGTTCATTCCATGTAAACAAGTAATATTGATTAAATACTACCGATTGTAAGTGCATGCATCATGTATGTTTTGGCTTGGTAGAGAATTTGATTAAGAATTCTTCATGCTTAATTGAGTGATGTTCATTCATTAGAACTGCACTTGCACTATCACCATGTGTTTGACTCGGATCAACGGCTAAATTTCTTTTAAATTAAAAATAATATCTACATGAAAATCTTTTCACATATTATTTAGCAGTAATGGACATGACATGTAATTGAACTTTGAAATCTCCTTTGAAGATGTAAATTCAACTTTGATAGTGTTTAAGTAATTGGTATACTTGGAGAAAGAAGGAAAAATTAAAACATAATGTGAGTAATTATGTAGTCGATTGTAAGGAATTTGGAGTTTAGGGACGACGCGAGAGGTATATATAGAACTTGGAAGGAGGTGCGATGATTCCGTCTTGTGTACTCAACATAATGTGATCATGGGATGAATCAATTTCGCACAATACAACTGAATCAATGATTCTTCAAGAAAGCATTGTGAAGTCTACACCTCGATAGAGATAAAGATCTCCTCCACTTAAAACTGTATTAAAAGTCAAATTGTGTCATTACAACTAAAACCTACTAACCTCCCACTCTGCGTTCATTTCTTTACAGTCTTTAAAAATTGGTGTGGTTATCTGTATCGTTAAATGTTGTATTATGCAATCGTTAAAGTAGTCTGACGTCTTGTAAGGTAGAAAAAACCATCATTATCTACCTTAACCTTGACATATCTTAATTACATTGCCGTGATCTAATTACTTTATGAGTAAGTCTACGGTTTTAGATAATTTATCTAGAGGCGACTTATATTGTCGAAAATTATCGATGTTATTAATCAAAACACATATGTTATCCACATTGGTGTTTTTATATTACAACATGACTTATTTAGATTAACATAAGCGTTTTAATTAATAATATGAATTGTTTTTTTGATAAGAATCTGTCTACAAATAGAGATAAATATAAGCCATGGCTTTGTGTTACTTTTTATTAATTAAATAAAATATCTATTATCTACCTACCTAAGTCATCATCAATCACTAGTACAACCTAACCTTATAAATTGAACAATTTGCTAGCTAGTAAACTTGTCAAACAATTACAAAATACAGATCATTACCAAGTCTAAGTAACTAATTATAAGCCTACATTCAGTTATTCATCACTAATTATGAGTCTACTCAAGTTCTTTTACTTCGCTATCTGCCTAAGTGTTTCATGCAAAGAAATGAGTCTTGTCCTTGCTGACATAGGAACTGCTACTTCATATAACCCTCCATATGCTCGTAAGTCTCGTGATGTAACCTAAATAAATATGTTGCAGTGAACAATCGATTATGATATCTACACTTAAAAACACGTTGATTCGCTAAACTTTGTATCCTCGTGTTAATTCTTCTGCAGCAACTAGGTGTCATGGAAACCGGCAAGATCAGTTCCCTGCTGGGAACTTGTTCGTTCAGGTCAGTGAGGCATTGTGGGATAACGGAGCTGCCTGTGGTAGGAGGTACAGATTGAGGTGCCTTAGTGGCAGCAATAGGCCGTGCAAGGATGACATAATTGATGTTAGGGTGGTGGATTTCTGCAAGAAGAGGCCCTGCCCCTCGACTATGGTCATGTCGAATGATGCTTTTGCTGCTGTTTCGCATTCGCAGAACACTAGAATCAATATTGAGTTCATCCAGTAAGTTCCCTATTGACATATTTCTTAGTGCTTTTAGCGAAAACTTCTACTGATCAGTCTTTTCAGATAGAGATTATCAAAAGCAGGTTTTGCAAGTTTGCTGCAAACAACTACATTAGTTTTCAAGAATCTTTTGCAGACACTAGTCTTTGCTAATATGATTCCAGTTCAGATTCTAAAGCAAGGTTATTTTTTAGCAGGATGTGAGATGATGATACTCCGCTGCTCTCCTGTTAATCACAAGTGATGTCAGCTAACAAGAGAACTTAGTTACATTGATGCATCCTTTTACACAGGCTAGATTACGATGACAGTTTACATAATTACTTTCAGCTGTAGCAAACATCGTGTATTCCTCATACAAAATTATACAATTGAAAAATGCAGTTTGCACGAAACAATCAAGTCAAAATAGAGAAATTTTATTTCAAAGACGCTTTCGCGTTGATCAAAGAGTGAGCTTACATGAGGGCAAACTAACTAAACTCGAGTGACTAGTAACAGCCTAACAGGCCTTGAAAGAATTGGATTTTCATCTGTGTGATGTATTATTAACTCACCCATAGTCTAAACCAATGCATAAACATTAACAGTATTGAACAAGTTAAGGGAAGTTGAGGACTGCTTAGAATGACTGAATACACGCCTACTTTGCCTGGTTCTGGTTGTATTCCTAAGAAGCAATTGCACTTGCATTGTCTGTTTGGGAATGCTTTTGCCTCCCTTGGAAATACGGATGAAGATACCTGACGCCTTCTATGTACAAAGGTGTTTGCATTTCAATCAACCGAGAAACCTGAACAAAAGAAAATGCATACGTGTAATCAGTACATGGTAAGTAACAAAACAGATGAAACAATCTCCCCAAGAAAGCAATACTGTGGATATAGACAAAGGGAGTATGTCAAAGGACTACAGAGTTGCATGGCATACAGATCAACGTGTGTACATTTAACAGTTATATACAAAAATTTCAGCTTATAGGTTCTCAAACTCCAATCACTGTCAACGAACAGGTGCTTATACATCATCTGTTTGATCAATGCAATTAATTGAGTGAATAGTAGTGTTCGTTTTAGCTTGGCAAACAGCATTTTTCGTGAAACCTTTTTATGAACATCTGACATTTAATAACTAAGCCTAATGATAGATTAGAGAGAATCTGAGTGTGTAGAAAGGGAAATGTGCTCCAATGGAAGAGGGGGCTCACCGCTCGTCTGAAGGCAAATGTCTCCTCTTCACCAGATAGAAGAGATATAATTCCTGAAGGACTTCCTGATGAGCTCACGCTACCTTGAGAAAGAACATCTGTTAAGACTTAGCGCCTTCCGTCTCTGTTTCAAACTGGAAACTGGATAAGAAAAATATAAACATTCAATTATTACCTTTTTCGCATAAAACTCAAATTATCTAGTTTCATTGAGACAGGTGATCCTATGATTCTCATTGTATCTATAACTTTAAGTAAAAAAATCGGTGTTATAATATAAGTATGAAATTCAATCGGTAGCTTAAATACTGTGACAAACAAAGTAACATATAATACATACTGTGAGATAATGTGCTCACCTCTCTAAATCAAACAATGTTCCTTCTTCAGTTCCTTGAAACAGATCATCTACTGAAGCTGCTGCAGAGAAATATAGGCAGCAGTGATGATTGTACAACTCATCGACGAGAGTGATAAATCTCCGAGCCTAGCTAACAAAGAAAAAATCATTCTCATAGTACTACTGAATCTCGGATGCCATTAAAAAAAGATTTGCACTATGCACGAAAAGAGAGATGAATTTGATAATTCTCAGCCTCAAAACGCTAGGAGCAATGTTACCTTATCTCTGATGCGCATGCTCATAACAGGAATGTCTGATATGAAGACAGTGTGATAGCTCTTGGCAATGGCGATATAATCAGCTGCTCCAACCTGCATGCTTAACATGAGATTCGAATTCGTAACGACTTTGGCCTGAGAGTAGGATTTGAAAGAGGAAACTTAGAAAATAAAATGAGTGTTAATGAGAACATACCGGACGGCCACAAAGATACTCAATTGAACGGGCGATACCGTTGCAACTCTCAGAGACTTCCAGTGTTCTGGTCACAAGTGGCAAGACAGTTTACTAATCAAATACATAAGAATAATTCTTTGCTTGACAGCTTTTGGGGGTGACATACCTTCCAAACATAACAGGAAGAGTCTCAGACATCACCTTTCCTTCTGACTGTCCAGCAATCGTGTTCCACATATTTTCAAATTCTTTTACTTCGGAACTTTCAAGAGGCCAAAAGTAATGAGTCTGTAGACATGCCAAGAAATTTCATATATAAAGAGGAAGCACACATTAATCAGAAGAACAAGTACAATGCAGTAGAGGAGGGAGTTCTATTCATGCATTCATCAAATCTGCTGCTACTAAAGTAATGGTTTCTAGACTTGCCTGATCAATTGAACTTTTGCTATTTGTGGTAATCAATTTCACTCCCAATGAGAATAGTTTCACAATGGTCCTCGAGTTTGTCCACAAACTCCAGAAATATATCTTTTTGCATGCCATCCTGGAGGGAGGAATAGAGACTTAAATAGTTTCTGGTATATTTTACATGCAAACTACGGGTAAGTCCTGAATAAAAATAATTTCCTGTCTGAAGTTTCTTTCGAGGGGTACCTTATTTAAATCCCTTGGTGCGCGATTACTGGTCGCCACGAAGATAGTGCCCGTACTTAATAATCTGCTAACAATTCCTGATAAAGCCACGATTGCAAATACGTCAACTGTCTGCCATAGAAAAACCAAGATGTTCAGTCATTCAGCTAAATAACACGTTCAGTTCGATACAACAAAACATCTTCATATCTTTTATGAAAAGATGATACTCTATAAGTGGCACATGGGTAAATAGAACAAAGATACAAGACATTGGCAATGAAACATGACAAGACATACTCATTGTACGTTTTCTTTTCAACAGAAGACATTCTCATTTCTGATTTCTCACTTCTACGTACCAAGAAACTTAAGGAGCCGAAATAGTTACAGAGAATATCATATATCCACTGAAGCAATGGAACAGTGTACTTTGTAATACTCTTATTTCTTCTTCTCTTTTTTTTTTTTTTTTTGAGCAGAGTAACTTTCTGAATTACATAAATCAAATAGAAAGCTTTGGCAACATGATTAGTCGAACCTGTATTTCATCAAAGCAAAGAACACTTGCTCCTTTCCTATTTCCTTGTCCATCAACAAGAAATTTGTCTGCCACAGCTGGAAGAATATTTTTCATATTTGTCTCTTGCTTGTATCTTTCTTCTTGACTAACCATTCCTTGATCTTCAAATCAGTGGAAGACTCATAACCCAGTCAGAAATACTAGATTGGAGAAGCTTTTCCTTTTCTTGACTTTTGAATACTTTGTGCATGAGGTCATGTACTTGAAGCATTGCCTGTCAATGTAGGTAACATACTTGAAAGAGAGTATGAATTGCATGTTGAACTGGAGTGAAGCTTGGCTACATATATTTTGAACAGGAAACCCCAAACTTTCTTCACAAAATACTTCTTAAATATCTGATTTTATTTTATAAACAGATGTGATAGCAGAACTCTCGTTCATGATTCATGTATAACCTTGTTATAGGTGCACAGCAGCTCACTGATGCAACTACACTACCATATAAAAGAGATGTGAGAGAGTCCATGAATCAACATGTTGTTTTTTTTTGAGGAAATTTTATTTTGCATTATAACCTTTTAAATTATTTGAAAAACACCATTAACTTTTATTTTTTAGAAGTTACACTAAAACCTTTATAAAACCTTTGACCTTACACAAAGGTTGTATGTAAGTTTGTTCTATTTAACTCTTGGTTGATGGCATTATATTCTCCTCTCATTATTCTGTGTTTTTATTATTAATTTCTTCAGTAGCATTATACATGGAGGACAATAATGAGATTGAAGTCTATTTGGGGTTTATACTAGCATGTTTACTAGTTTGCATGCCTTATTTTTTAATCATTACTCATGTATTGTTTGATTTCAATGATGTTTATATGAAATTGTCTCATTGAACAATAGTATACATCCAAGAAGACAAAAAAATGATGCATTTTAACAAGTAGAGGTGCTAGGCATTAGTACATCCAACTTTTATGTAAATTCAAAGTTTTTATAAAGTGTTTAGTGCAACTTCTAAAAAATAAAAGTTGATGGTGTTACTTCAACTTTGGTTTTCTAAACGAACTGATGATGTAGTTAAACAATCCAAAGGCTCCCTTGTCATAAACAGCAGAATTAAAAAAAAAAAAAAAAAAAAAAAAAAACTCACATGGGATAAGTACTTACCTCGTGAAAGTGCAACCTTCTTCTATGTTGAACTATTCCTTCTGTGGAGCAGTAGAACATATCCATGAGCATTGTCTTCCCTATGTGGGCCAGTGATTTTACAATCAAATTCTCATAATGATTCAGTGAGTTGTGGAAATTAAAATGCAAGAATCTACAGCAGAGCAAACATCTATTTACTTCAGCATAAAACTCCTAAATTGGAAATATCAAGAAGGTTACAACGTCATGAATGGAACAATTTTCAAAAAACCGTGGTTATCATTAAGACTTGAGAGCAGTCGAAAGTATGGAACATGATGCAGTAACATACAACTTCCAACATTTCCGTATACATATAGTCCTTTTGGGGCTGGAGGAGCAACCGGACGCTGGCCAACAAGAGAATCTAATTTCTTTTCTCTGTTAAGATATGACACCCATTTGCCTACCCCTGGTTCCGCATTGTCAAGTCTTCCACTGACAGGATAGTAAGATTGGGAGATGAGAAAGAAACAGTTAGAACTTCAATGATGGTGAACGAATCATTAATTGGAGTGATAAAAATAACAGACATCATTAGTTTTACAAGTATTTTATTTTATCTAAAAACTAAACCTCTCAGTTTAATAAATTAGCCTTAAGACACGTAAATTTCCAACCTTGGATGGACAGTGCAGTGTAAGTTATATTTTCCAACACAAAGTCCTGCAGAGAATATGACTTCTATTTTAAATATAGTATTTTCCAATACCAAGTCCATATTCATCCAATAATGTTTTTGTTTGGATTGGTATTTCTTCAGCCACAGGTTAGCATCTGAAGTTAATATATGGACAGGTATCCAGCATGCAATTCCGTAAAAAAAGTGATAAGTGAAATCAAGCTGCCATTACCATGAACCAGCTCTAATATCCAAAAATATAAATCACAAGAAGGTTTCCGACTGGTAGAATCTACGCTGGTAGAATAAACAAAATAAAGCATAAATTGGTTCCAATGACTTACAATTTCAAATTATTGGAAGTTTTTCACAATATAAATAAGCTCCAGATACATGAGAAGTTGAAATTTAAATAGACGACTAGTAACAAGTCACTACAGGATCACAATTTAACAGTTTCATGAACATAAATGCATTTCTCTTACCGAGACATCCACTTCTGCAAAATGTTCTGACGCTTGTTGACAGATGTCGACGCATCCTTCTGTTGTTTCGCCTCAGCTTCCTTCATCAAAAGCCTTCGCCGCTCTTTTTCCCTGTCATCTTCCCATTTCACAAGCTTTGCCTACAAATAAGCAAAAGAAGTGGAAATTATAGGTAATGTGGCCAATAGGATTGAGGAAAGATAGAGCAATGATGAGTGAATATATATCCGAAACCTGATATTCTTGCATATCTTTCTCATATTGGTGAAGCCTTCCCAGCAATTTATCAAGTTCAACAGCAACCTTTTCCTGGTAAGGATCATGCTGTAAATTCCCTTGATTAACAAGAGACTTATAATAATCAAGGGGTGCTGCACCAAATCATCAAAATAAGACTTTGTAAGTGGTGAAAACATATTCTAATGGCTCAGAAGTCAGAACTTTGTTACTCAACAGAGTAGAAGTGAATATATCAATTATAGTATGTTCATAAAAACTCTAGCTTGGAATTATGGTCAGGTCATGGATAATATTCTTTCTTGCAACAGCCAAAACTCACTGAAAACAGAAGTTTGTAATCTTTTCTTATGTAACAGCAATAAACCAACAAACAATACCACAATTCACTAGAAATTAGTAATGCCTTTTGATAAAAAGTGTCGTATACACTAACCAAACCAGAGATACAATTGGAACTACTTCCTACCAGATCTAAGATTAAATTCATAGGCATTGTGACTATAAATGATCCACACAAGTGAGTAATTGTGGGGCAAGCATAATCATGTGTGATGTGGTTCGTTCCAAGGCACAAGGTCAATGAAAATCTTATAGACCCAGTCTAGGTAAGTGTTTCCCGATACAATCTACCGAGTCCAAGATCAACTTTTTCTTGGTGAGGATCATGCTGTAACTTTCCTTGATCAACCAAGTCTTATAATGATCAAGTGGTCCTAATTTACACATGAATTTCATAAGGAGTGCTCTCACCTAAATATGCCCTAAACTAGAGTAGTTTCTTCACATAATAAAGTTGAAATTTCATGAAAACTCTTGCTTGGAATTATGATCATGAGGTGATAGATAAAATTCTCTCTTGCTCTAGCAAAAAAAAAAAAAAAAAAAAAAAACAACAACAACACTAACTGAAAGCAGAAACTTGCAATATGTATATTGTGTAACACCAACGAACAAACAATTCCAAAATTCAACAGAGAGTAGTAATGCCATTTGACAATTAAACCAAAGGTGACAAAATGAACAACACACGAAGCTAACACGAAAAGAACCTTCAAAGAACAACAATTAATCAAATTCAATGAATACCCACCAAAGAATCACAAACACAAAACACACAGAGAGATCGACTAACCTGGATTCTTGGAGACAGAGGAATAAGCTCGATCAGAGTAGAGCGGTATAGAATAGGCACTACAAAGAATAGAGGGTCGTCGATTAGATAATCTTGGGGTGAGAAAAAAGATGAGCTTTTTCATGTTAATTTTTCTGAATTGGGATTTGATGAGATCGTTCAGTTCAGCTTGTGCGGAATTCAGAATTGCTTACCGGTTGGTTAGTTATTGCGCTGAAGAAGAAAACTAGAAAAGTGCATTAAAGGATACTGACGTGGATGCGGTTTCTGCCAGCCACTTCTATGAGAAACAAAAACCAAAAATTGTGTCTTTGTTCCCGTACTCCCACCAATTTCTAAAGCTCCTTGGCATGATTCCCAAAAGTTAATTTGTTCAAAGAAAATGTTAATTTTGTAGGATTCATAAAGTTTTATCACCACAAAAGTTGGACTGGAATAATACTAGTAAAGATCAAAAAGTTTTCTAGTTTTTTATCTGAGTTAATGAAACAATCGGTGGTTAAGAACACATTTATTTTTACTTTGGTAAATTTGAATTCGGTAAAAAAAATAAAGTCATAGAAGCGATCTAACCCTAACAAACTCCCTGTAAGTTCATTTCTATCAAACAGTAATTTCATTCTAAAGTGTATAATTACTGACACAAATATAAAGGCTAGTTGTGAACTTATTACAATCTGCTCCATGCTAGAGTGATTTGCATTCCAGTTAGTAGCAGTCGTTATGGGAGGTACCAGTTTCTGAGCTGGGAAACAAATGTCAGGCCAGTTTCTGAGCTAAGAAACAAACGTCAGGCTGTAGATACACTGGTCAGTGTTTATTACGATTTTTAAATTGGTGGCGCATGAATGAATACAAGATAAAAGAAAAAAAGCGTAGAAGATCTGGTGTGTGCCTTGTCTCAGTCTAGCAATGCCGAAAAATTCAATGGTTCTTGCAACAATAAAACAAAGCGGTGCCTGTAAAAGGCTCTCGGCTTTGAGAGGGTCACCATGGAAGTAATTAACTGCAAGTCTCATTAGGCCTCCCAGAATTCACCTCACTATAGAAGCTTATTGAGAGCAAGATTACAGAGTATGTTAGCATCCATCCGTATCATACACAATAGTCGGGTGTTCAACCTGTCTGTACCATCTGCATCAACAATATAAAAGCTTGCTCTATTTCCAATTGGCTACAGAAGCCATCGATGTTTATAGATAAACGGAGTACTATATAAAAATTAATCTGTCAAACGGGTACCATATAAGATTGATCCTGTCAGGTGGAGTTATGGCATATCACAAAGTTATTGCCTCACATTTGAAAATGATTCTACAAAATGCTCATATGTGATTTCTTCTTTTATGGTACACACTCTCATAGTACTACTAACATATTAGAGGTAGGCATACAGCAAAAACTGTTTCCTTTCTAAACAGGAGATATCAACTCTGACATAAAAATGAATCAAGACGAAAACCATTTCCTTTCTAAGCAGCTTCCCGCACATAGTTGAAAATTACTACTGGTGCGGGGTGCCACAGATAGACTTAATTCATCTGAATTCTAAATTAGCCAAGTAGTAGTACTAATGAACTAAGAGAGGCAGGATCAATTCAAAAAATAAAAACATTATGCTACACAAGTATAGATGATAAATGTAGCGGAAGACAGCTAACAAATGTTTATCTACCTCTGAGCCAGATTACAGGGAATCAATATAAGGTTACATAAAACTTCTTATAACGGCACACTCAACTTCCAAAGGAAATAACTGCCTGGCTCGTCCACTACTGTTCAACAAGAACTCAACACACTACTACTTCTTGTAACAAAAGCAGCTCTACGCCTCTACCATCTCTCTTTCATAAGCATAGATGGGCAATCCAGATCTCTACGACGGCACTGCAAAAAAATGGGGATGTTCGTTAGTTATGAATCATATAATTTTTTTTAAACTTAAAAGAAAAGAAAAAAACCAAGCCAAGAGCTCAAAGAAAAAGAGCAAAAAACATGCCTGATACTCACCATAAACACCAAGAAAAGTGGAACAAATACCAATACCAGGGATTTATAAAAATGCAAAAGAATAGAAATTTGCAAGCTAAATAGGACAACACGTGTACTCAATGTAGTTTTATGGCTATCAGGTGTATATCAGTAGACACATTTGGACATCTTGTGACTTGCAATTGCACAATAGGAGCTGCTTAGAAGTTGGAACGGTTGGATTACAATGATCACTTTAACTAAATTATGCAAAGATGGATGCAGCAGATACACGTGCACAAGTGCAACATTTTAAATGATAGAACTAGTCAGTGTCACATGTCACATGCACAAGGATCAATATGCAAAGAAATGGGGGGCAATCAGTGCTCTAAAGCATGCAATGTCTTATGTGACAGCAGCCATAAGGGCAAGCATTTTAGCATATTATGTTCAATCAATTGGCCTTACAATACAAGTAATGACTTGGACAACAGAGCTATGCCACATGAATGAACATGTGCCTTGCACGGTATTTCAACATAGTACAAGGTCAACACCTAAGTTCTCCGTGGACCTTCAGAGATATGAATAGACAGAGACTTACTATATGTTGATGTATCGATCTGCTCAGGGAGCTCCTTAATATCAACTTCAAATCTTTCCTGAACCTGTAGCATAACGAAAATGTGTCGGGCTAAATGAACATGCGATACATATGTTTGACTGGTATCATAAATATGTCATAACCTACCTGATTAAGAACATCGGAGTCAGATGCAGATGAAACAAACGTGATTGCGAGCCCTTTGGTACCAAACCTTCCGGCTCGACCCACCTAAAACAAGGAGAGAGCATGTTAGAACTTGGAATCAGGAGACAACTCCATTTATAACAAGGACCAGATAATATGCTTACCCTGTGGAGATAAGTGTCCGCAGAATCTGGCATGTCATAATTAATCACGATGTTAACTCGCTCTATGTCAATTCCTCTGCCAACTAAATCTGTTGCTACGAGAATCCTCTTGTGCCCCTCCTTAAAGCCCTTGTATCGAGTCAACCTAGAATCCAACATTAAGAAAGTGTTAAGTTACTAAAATCATGTATATTCAACCTCATTACGACTTCATAATGGTATCATGGCTCAAATGAAATCTAGAGTTTCACGGTTACGAATGCTCTATTTCTACCCATGTTAAATTTAGTTGAAAATTTTAGATGGGACTTTAATCGGTTTCACACAAAAAATAGAATCAGGAATGCTTCATGGTAATTTGAAAACACACCTTTCTTCTTGGGACATTCCAGAGTGGATACAGATCGATGGAAAATTACACTCCACAAGCAACTTGTTCAGCTCTGCAGCTCTACTGACACTTTTGACAAAGATGACAACTTGATTGAAGTCCAATGCATCAAGTAGATCATTCAGTTTCCTGTTCTTCTCCAGCTCACTCAGCTTGATATAGTGCTGTCAGACAGAGATATACATTAGCTACAGCATAAAATGTACCAACAAATACTACTCACTAAGTTAAGATACAAACCTGTACAAGCCCATGAAGGGTCAACTTGGCTTCATCATCCACGTAAATTTCCATAGGCTGTAAGGAAGAAATGTCACAGTAAAGCATATTAGGAGGCCATCTGAAGCTAATGGTATCCATTATGAAATGAATGATAGGCGAACAAGGCTCGAGTTGAGGATCTGGTCCATCTCCTTGCAGATTCTTTACCGCCCCAACAAACTAATTACTATCACTTCCACTAACACCTAACCAAAACATAGAAGACCTAGATAGGCTATATTTTCCTCCGACCTCTGGTCCACTCCACCATAAAACTTAGAAAGAAAATGAGCAAAAAGTAAAGACCCAGCATAAATTTAACACAAGATGACCAAGTACAAAAGGCACTGACAGAGGACCACTCTGATACAGACATCCTTTGGCTTCTAAAGAATCTTTTGAAATGGACCATCACTGCATCGTTTGATAGATATCACATGACTAGGCAAGTATACAGCACTTCAACCACTGCATTCTTGACCTTCGCCTGAAGAAAGCTGGTATAATGGAAAGAGTAGACTTCTAGAAATGAAGGACTGGCCACAGGACATTACATCTTGCATAAATTTTTTGCAAACGGGGCGAATTTCCTTGCTCAGAGTAGCAGAAAACATCATAACTTGCTTGTCATGAGGTGTCATCTTGAAGATCTCCTGCACGTCTCTCCGCATATCTGTTTCCAAAAAAACTAGTCAGGAAACACATTGCAGTATTTTGTTCATATTTCAGAAGATGACAGAACCAGAGTTTTATTTGGAAAAATAAGAAGGGTATGCCAAGACATACCAAGAGATTCCAGCATCTTGTCGCACTCATCCAGAATGAAATGCCTCACATTTTTCAGAGAGGTCCTTGTCCCTTGCAAGACCAAGCACCCTCCCTGGTGTTCCAACAACAATATGAGGACATTCATTCTTCAGAAGATCTTTATGGATTTTGATGTTGACACCACCATAGAAAACAGCAACTTTGATATCAGGTACATATTTGCTAAACCGCTCAAATTCGTGACAGATCTGCAGATGAAATAAATCCACAGAATATAGTAAGCAAAGTGCTGCTGGATAATAAATAATGAAAGCAGACAAAAAGATATAAACACTTAGATATGGAGAATTTGAAATGGTGAATAGGGTACATGCCTGGTAAGCCAGTTCTCTAGTATGGCACAGTACTAGTGCAGTAACTTGTCCAGCAACAGGTTCAATCTGCTGCAATGTTGAAAGGACAAAGACAGCAGTCTTTCCCATACCAGACTTAGCTTGGCATATAACATCCATTCCCAATATAGCTTGAGGTATGCATTCATGTTGAACTGGTGAAGAGCCAAATAAATGATCCAACGAAGCCTCAGTTTCAATTAAAATAGTATTACCAATCAACTTCCCCAAGGTAGAGTGACAATATGATTACCTGAGAAATAAAAGATGATAAACTGTTGTGAGTCCAAGTTGATACTTTTCAACATTAGATGATGAACAAAAAATATAGAACACCAAGAAAAGATCAAGCAAACAGGAAATTTAACAGTTCCACTTCTCAGTAAACATTAAGAAAATCCAAAACTATCATACAATGAGGCCAGAGTAAAGACGAGCACCAGTACCAGATAGAGCAAGGCAAATGTAAAGAATTGATATACATCGTTGTTTCATAAATAAGCAGTCAAATATAACAAGCAAGCAAAGATACTCATTTCTCCGACAGATCAACTTTCGGAATATGATCTCCGTAAGAACCTCAAAATGGCAGTCATCTTCACTTTTAAATTGATATACATCATATGTGGCATATATATGTTTCAAATTAACGTATTCAGGTTTTTGAGTTTCAGACACAAGTTTGCTATATTCTATACAAGTAAAATACTAAAATTTTGGATTTTTGTAAACTAAGTTATGCGGGATAGACCCATAGGAAGATCCACAGTAGCAATCAGCAATGACTTCGGTGCAAGGTATGTTTGACAAATAAGGCAAACTAACTGGGGTAGAATCACAAAGTAGAGAAGTAACTAGCAATGTGATTGTAAAACTGAAACACAATAAAAGTACCTAAAATATAGGTTTCAACTTTCAACTGCTAGATCATTATAGACCACAACAGTTCAATATTATAATAATAAAAGCAATCCTCACTTCCAGTAAAGATCGCAAAATAATATTTTGACAGAGAACATTAAACATGTAATGGCAAACTATAATAAAAACCCAGCAAATGCTCAACATAGAATTAGATATCTTGCCTTCAGACGGATGTTCAAATCCTGAATCCACAATAGCACAGAAGTTCTGGCTTCAAAAGGAAATCTCTAAATCCTGAACTGTGTATTCCGACATAACCCCTATAAAGACACAATAAACTCCATGTTAATAATCAGCCTCAGCTCAAGAGAAAAATCATTACACAAGCTGTATTCCATCACAGATCCAGGTCCTCAAACACAATTGACACATCTTTACTGAAAGCATAACAAATACTGTAATTGTGTAGAATCCAATCACACCTACAGAACTATAAGCTCCAAAGTAGCATCTTCTCTTGACTATATCATATCTTGCCGGATGAAAAGAGGTTAAAAATATACCAAAGCTCACAAGCCAATTATTAACAAAATTATACAAGCTCATAAGCTAAGTTCAGTGACCAAACGACACATACATAAATCAATTAACTCGGGAAAATAGCTTGTAAATCAGTTGTTTACACAGCTGTAGGAGGGTGAACCACAGGCGAATTACTTAATAAAACCATAGATCTCTAAGATAGCAGCACGAAACCCAAAACTCATACACAGCAATCAATTAAGACAACTAATTGTTGAGCAGGAAGCTAATACTAGCTCATAAAGCTAATTTGAGAAGCAAGACAACACATACATTAATAAATTGCAGCAAACTCAATAATTAATAAATTAAGCTTGTAAATCAAACTCACTTCTTAACGGACTCGCCGTTGACTTTAGCAGCCACTACATCAGGAGCATTTTGGTCTTCTTCCTCGTAGTCGAGAAGCTCCTCTTCATAGGCATCGTTGTCCTTGGCGTCTCCCATTTCTCTCTGCAAAATTAGATTCAAAAATCAACAGATCCGTCAGAAAAAATCAAATCTTTCGCATTTGGAAGATGTAAAAGGAACAAATCAGGTTCGCTAAGTTGAGAATCGAGGGTTTACCTGGTGAATCTGGAAAGGGTTGTAGGGTTTAGAGGCAATTAGAGATGAATTCTGCACAAAAAATTGTTAGGGCAAACAGAAATTGACTCCGATAGGGTTAGGAAGATTATATGGAGAGTGAAGGCTCTTTAATAAGGGATTCAGATATTTTCCAAATGTCGATTGTACCCCTGGCTGAATGAGATAATTACAGTCTCGTATACTGATTGGAGAAATCCTAGCGTATTTTAATTCTCTGTTTGGCACCAGAGTTATCGACCTCTCAATTTAAGTCCCATAAGTTTTCCACTAGCTGTTCTGATACCAGAGAATATTTATGGAGGTAGTGTAGTGAATTTTTGTTTGAATTGGGATTCCCAGCTCAAACTTTATGAATTATAAGTCTCTAATAGAATGAGCCTAGCTACATTAAACACAACACATCATCATACTTTTGAATCTGTTCAATAACGATCAAAACTCCAATATTATCTTGTTCAACTACGTCAACAAAAGCTATCTATTAGAACTACAGTATCACAAATCTAAACGCCTAGAACTACAATGCACTGTCATACCAACTACATCCAGATCGACTAAACTCGCCATCGCTATCCTACATCCAATCCAAGGGATCAACTTCAAAATACACTTCACCCTCTCACCATTTACTAACAGCTCTCTAATTTAAATATGAATGAACTAAACCAGATCATAGTATTATCTAGGTCAACATATATGACACATTGATATTGCATGCAGTTAACTAAATTGTTTGAAAATTAGAAAACAAAAATTAACGAACATTACAAATGTAAGTAACTGTACTCACTCTCCTCCTCTTGACACCCTCAACAGTTGTCATCGGGCTTCCATACGATGCGGGTGCGATGTTTTTGTATAGGGGGAAGCGTGGTGAGATATTACAATACCCGATCAAGTGATATGAGAATGAAAAGAAATGTATGATAATAATTTAGTATGATAAGTAGGAGTAAGTCCCTCCATAATTTTTTTCTCAATCAATGAAATATTTTTTGAGATATGATATATGTCTAGCTTGTGTGAGGGATGGGTCAGTACTCTGTAAATACATTTTTGGGGATTAAACAATCCGGTCTAGTTCGGCTCGTTACCTGAGCAACTATTGACAGAGCAGTAAAGGAAAAGAAATGACATTTTAGTCACCTATGAGATTGCAACAGTGGAAACCATGGACAACAAGCAACCAACTCTCATATACGGTGGCACGATTAGACATGGTACTGGGTCGTTGCAAACTTCATGTGGCTCGGATTTTGCCATGAATTTCTTTATGGCCAAAATCAGCCCAATGACACTTTGAAATTTTTAATTAAAGTGTGTTTAGTGTATTTAATTATTCAATTCAGATTGAAAATGAATGAGAAATTAATGCACAAATAGATCGTTGTAATTAATACTGAAGGTATTCGTGATGAAGTTGCATTAAATTCACAAAATAAACGTAAATATATAGATAAAAGGTGTTGAAGAAGTTTGAACATACTCATACTAAACATCTTGGAAGGTTGTTGAATCAAGGAAAAGGAAAATTGCAAAAAGTTGTGACTCTTGGGCTTGAACTCACAACCTGCCTGTCAGCAAGGGTTGTGACATACCACTTGAGCTACACATCCATTTGTGATGAGATATTGGTCAAATTCGGTTGTGTCCTTTCGGATACAGAGTTGTGGTTCAACAATTTTTCCTTGCAACCTTTGGATATCTATATATAGGGCTCCCCTACTTCGTTTTTAATCATGAAAATAAATCCATCCAGATTATTATCCACCCATTATCTATGTTGATATTTGACGGGTGTTGGATGTACTTCAATTATAAATAAATTATTGTAGTAATTCGCCGAGTTAGTTGTTCAAGTGCTTGAACTCTAATTCACCACTGTTGTTCTATTTTAGGAGACTATTTGTTACGTAAATCGTGAGCACCAGAGCAGGACAAATAAAGTCTTAAGGACCGAGGGCCGCCCTCTACTCAGCTATATAAACATTTTGTTTTGTTTTGTTTTGTGTTGTGTTCCAGATATCCATCTTCGATACACTACCCACCCACATCTATATGTGAAATTCACCCAACAACTTAGACTTTATTTTAATTATTCGTGTTCGTGGGAAGTGTTTGTTGATCGCGAAACTGGATCCTGGTGATCATGTGATGATGAATATGGCAAGTGGATTTCTGGAGTGGCATTAAGAAGACGTCTGCTTTCCCAAATCCTGAATATCTGATCAATCAGATTATTAACGGTACGATTAGTTGTTGTCATTATTAATTAGTGATTACATGCTTTCATTAGTTTGCATGAAAGATGTATTTGGAACAGTATCCACTTGATCACGAAAAGTAATGTTTATGTTGGTGATTATCTAAACAATCACTACTCATGTGGGCACCTTTCTTGAAGTTAAACAGTACCAAGTTTGAGAAAAGGCGTGACACAGTTGTCTTTCTTTTATATGCGCCTATCCTTTGAACCAACATGTATGTCTGTGTTTGTTACACAACTGTTTTCATTTAACCTTCTCTCGTTACGTATGTGGTTATTTACAAGTTTTATGTTAAACGACTTTTTCCACATTTAAATCTGAAGTAAATTAATATACGTACGATGCCATAAAAATAATTTAGGGTTTCTTTCGGGGGAAATATAATAGTGTGTGTGTATATATATATATATATATATATATATATATATATATATAATCCTATTTCATTTGGTGTATGGCATGCTATATTCCATTTTTTGTTGGTATTTTAATTTTGTATCAAGTGACTTATGATGCAATGTGACCTTACTTTACGTACTTATTTTTCGTTGAACTTTAATAGTACGTACGTGTTGAACTTGTAACTTTAATCTGGAACTTGAGAAGGGTTGAAGTCAATATTTATTCTCATGTTGTTGCATTGTGAATTTGTATTGTATACTTGTTTTGGTTCAATCATCTATTTGCGATCATACAAAAGTACACAAACTATGTGTGGTCAAGTTTATTTGTATGATGAGTTTACTACATTTTGTGTATGTAATATTATGTGATGATTCTGTAAGTTGGCATATTCAATGCATGTGTACTTGTTGTTATGCGTGAAGTGCATGAGAAATTCTTCCATAGTGTTGGAAGTGTGAATGAGACCTTTGGTCCATGCTTATCAGAATCAAGTATCATTTAAGTGAGTCTTGTTATGCGAAAATTCTATTTCCAGGTATATGGAAAGGACCACATTAAATGTGTAAAGTCTTGAATCCCCGTTCATATGGTGAGGAGAGCTTTATGCTCTCTAGTTGAAATTTAAAAGAATCATCTCTCATGTGGGGGCGGTTTTGATTGCACAAGAAACTGTTGATCTTTGAATCTTGTTAGAATTCAAGTGTTATTTAAGTGGATCTCATAATGCGGAAATTTAGTTTCTACGAAAGCTCGTACCACGCTAAATATATAATGGCTTGAAGTTCTATAAATGTGGGAAGGACGAAAATTCTTGAGGAATACTTCCAACGTTTGGCACATGATAGCTCAAGAGCATGGTGTATCCAATACAAAGTTGTGCAAGTATGAATACCTGTGAATGTTCCCTCGTGGTTGTTTCGAGGTGGAGAAAATATTTGGAAAATTTTCTTTAAGAACATTGGTTGGATTGTAGGTCCAAATTGCGATTATTTCCAAATAGACCGTGTTACCGGCATGGAATTAATCGATTGAACTACGGGTTCAAAGAATGCGATTTCTATTAAGACCATTGTGGTGGCATGGAATCGAGTGAATATCCTGTGTCTAAACTGAATTATTTGTGGTTTACTGAAGGTAAAATCTAGTTGAAAAGAATTTCTCTGCTTGGAGACAATAAAGAATCTAATTCTCTTTTAATCTCGTTAAAGAATTCTCTATTTTAATCTCGTTAATGAATTGGAATCGGAATCCCGAAGCTATGATGATGTGAGATTTGAGCTAAATCGTTTGAAACGATTTCGATTCTGGCTGTTTTCCCCCAAATTTTAGGGCTTTTCATTTACTATCGTGTTGCCTGTCTTCTGCTACATTTTATACCTTTTTTAATTTTTACATTGCGGATTTTTTTACGTTTCGAGTTTTCTGGTTTAATGTTGTTATTGAATTTATTGGAAGAGTGAGTTGCAAAGTTTACTTTAAAATAGTCAAGCTCAACAAGATTCAATTTAATGGATTCTCGCTCATCGTAATTAGCTTGTTGTGCTTTATTTGTTTACATTGAGGTATGTCACTTTCGTAAAAAATAGCTCACTGGATTTAGTTTACCATCCATCTAAAGAAGAAAAAAATATGTCGTATAAAAACTTTACAGAATTTTGAACACTTCGCATAAAAAAATAAAGCAGAAACATGGGTTAGACATATGTAGCTTTGCAGAATTGTGAACACTTTGCATAATATTGAAAACAAAAACATGATTTAGTTGTAGTCATATCAAATGGTAGTGCTTAATGTCCTATACAAACTGCATAATTTTGAAAACGGAAACATGTCTGGAATCAAAACCAGAAATTTGCATGAATGTTTAGATTGTCAGTTTTATTGCAGCTTATCATACAAAACATGATCCGTCCACTCAAAACATGACTTTGTTATAGGGAATATAGATACTTGGACCGGGTTGGATCAAAACTGTTAAACAACGTATCTTGTTGGATCAAAATCGGTTAACAAGTCTCATGTAGATTTCGCAAGATGAGTATAATGCAAGAATAACATAAGTTACTGAAATTGATGAATTGAAGAAGCGATGTTCATCAAGCATAGATGTTGTAGTAAAAAGAGTTTCACTATCTAAGCAAGAGTATCGAATCGAATGCTTTCACAAAGTCGGACGAAACTTTATATTGAATGCAAACCCTAGTAATTATGAGCGTAATGCCAGATTGTAGTTATAATCGGACTGTAATAATGCTGTTGATTCTGCTAATGTAATTGGTGGTCCAGATAACGGCACAGTAAAAGACTAGGGGGGGGGGGGGTGAATAGTCTTTTTCAACTTTTGTCGATAAACACAATTTCTCAGATATCTGTGAAGATATCTGATACTTAGATTCAGAGCGCAGAAGACTTAAGATAGATAAGTGCAGAAACAGTTAAAGTGTGTGTATGTGTTGCTGAAAAGTAAGTACAGAATAGTAAATAACACAGCAAGTATAGTGGTATCTGGAGGTGGCGTAATCCTCCAACAAATCCACTTCGGTCTTTCAGAGACCTAGAATTCACTAGAACAGATAATTGAGGTCACCTTACAAAAATCATATTCTAAGATTCCTTAAACAAATGGTTCCCAACCAAATGTTCCCCCTGAGTTGTTCCCCGGCTTTCTCAGCCAAGTACTTCCTGTACTCAGAAACCTTTTTGGGCTATTCCCTAGCTTCCCAAGCTAAGTACTTCATGTGCTCAATAACCTTGGAGTTATTCCTTAGTTTCCCAAATCAAGTACTTCCTAAACTCCGTTAACCTTGGAGTTATTCCCTGATTTTTCAAACTACATTCTTCGTACTCCACGCCAGCTATGGTGTTGGTTTTGGTTCGAGTTGTCGATGAGCTTCTTTGTTAACTTTTCGCTAATCGATAGCTCGTGAATCAAGTATACTTAATACACTTTTCAATGTATGGTATCTTGTTCTTTTTCGACCAAGTCTTAGATAAATGTTCAAGAGAATGAATCTTTATACTTGATCTTTCAATTCAACTCTTTCACATATAGTCGTGCTTGTTTAGATCGTGACACTTAGAACTTTAGTGCTACTTAAGATCAAGATCTTTGTCGCAATGTAAAGCTTGAGGATAAGTAGTTTGCTTGAGAGATTAAGATATGTGTTCAGTATGTTCAAAGGTGTCTAAGGTGTATTCTCAAGCAGTCTAAGTGTTGATATTTATAGATGAATTTGAGTGCCGTTTGAATAGTATCCGTTAGGCTTAAATCAAATTCAAACTATTGATATCTGTGTATAGTAATCAGCAGTTTGTCTTCTTCTTCGGTTACCATTGCTTTTGTTCGACATCTCCGTCTGCATTTAATGCATCAGACTATACTTTTGTCTCAGAGTGACAACGAACTATGCTTTGTATCCGAGACTACCTTGATCAGATTTCTCTGATTCTTTGCATGTCCTTATCTTCAACTTCAGATACCACTTTTTATTGAAACAACTTTGTTTGCAATATATATATATATTTCTTTCTCAGAAATGTGGTTAAAGCTCAAGGTATCTGAGAGTAGATATCTGTGGGCACTTTCCTGGTTTTCAGAAACCTTCCGGTTCTCAGATATCTCTTTAAGACACTTGTTCATTTCAGAAACAAATTGTGTCTTTCTGATATCTGATCATAGGTATCTGAAAAACATTTCAGTAATCTTGTGCAGTCTTCAAGTCTTCAATGTCGTTGAACATGTTCTGCTTGGATGTCTTCTTCTTGGTCTTCTTCATAAAATAAAAATTACATTTTGAGACCTAACATCCTATACAAGATTAGCTAGACTATCATACTAAGTGGGTTTCCTCTTTTACAATGTTCAAGTGAACCAAGAGTACTAATCACCTTTGTGAAACTAAGATAAGTCATCATGTTGCTGATCAAAATCTAAACTGATATTCCTAACAAAATATCTAACAAATTTCCCCCATTTTGATCAGTCAACAATGACTATCTGTCCTATTACAAATCTGGATGAGGAAACAATCCACCACTTAATCATTTCTTATGATTTTTCAGTTCATTCAATTAAGTGTAGAAAGTAAACATCAACCAAATCACAAGGTGTGATCTTTGCTGACAAGTTATCTTTTTATAGAAAAATATCTGAGAGTAAGTTCATCAGATAAGTTACAATGAAAGATTACAAATAACTTTAATACATAATACAATTTAGTTCAATCAACAAAAATACAACAAAAATACATAGTAAATTAGGACAACAGGAGTAACCAAGCTCCAAGTAAACATCCTAATAGACTAGTCTTCAAGTCTTCAACTCTTCAAGTCTTCAACAGTATTTCTGTGGATCAGTTTGCAAATTTCCTATCTCCAAACTTTTTGATGTCATCAGAATAATCATAAAGAAGTGTTCTGACGAGCATCTCAGTTGTCTCCGCAAATCCACAGACCTCTTTGTAGGTTTTGGTAGGATTTTTCTTGACAAAGTGCTTGACCCACAGATACTTTCCCCACTTCCAGGCATGCTCTATTCTGATATCTGAAAGCTTGAAGTAATCGTAGATAATCTTCAGATATCTGATGTCACCCTTGTATTGATCTTAGTTAGATAGAATGACTCATGGGGTTCCACAACAAGTCTTGCTCTTGTGCCTGTTCCTGTGATATTCAGAATTCTGTGCACATCATCTGGCTTTCCATATGGACATTCATCAGAGAGGTCCTTTCTCATGGCTTCAGTTCTCTTGATAACTTCAAAGTCCAACCGGGCTTTAATATGATTGGTGTTAATCAAGATCGCTTATCTTTTCTCCATGCATAAGTCGCTTATGGATCGATCTGGAAATCTTGAGTTTACCAGTAGATGCTTAAGTTCCAGAATCCAATAGCCATTTTTCTGATTGATGCACCTGTAGACAGAGGAATCATTGTCATTCTTCACATACTCAATTTTGGCTTCTTCTGGCCTGAGTGGAAGTTGACTTTGTCTTTACTCAGCTCTCACCGCTCCTTTTCTCTTGAATTCTCTTTCGTTGTTGCTTGAAGAACCACCCGGATAGACTTGGTATTTCCGCAGGTGTTCTAGCCGCCAGGTCTTTGCAACTATGGGCTCAGTTAGGCTTTCAATTTTCTTTTTTCTGTGAAGAGGAGCTTCATCTTCATCAGTTTCTTCATCATCATCAAGATTAAATCTTGTGAGAGGTTTACAGCCTTCTTCATTGCCCAGGGACTTGATTTGACCTTCTTCTTCTTCTTCAGAAGATTCATCAATCCCTTTAACTTGTCTTCTCCTTGGAGCCTTGGTACTCCTTGGAGGTTTCTGTGCTTTGGCCCTTGTTATCATTGTTGTTCCTTCAGTAGGTTTCTGGGAAGTAGCTACTATTTGCAAAGCAGCTCGACTTGAGGAGGGCTCATTTATCTTGAGTGGTGGATGGGAAGATTTCTTGTTTCTTCTTCCTTTCTAGGCAGCACCAGCTCCAGATTTCTTCTTGTTTCCTTCTCCTTCTTCCCATTCCCCCTGACTTTGAGGTCCAGATTTGTACAATCCTTCCCCCTTAGTCATTGTCATCGACTAAGTCTCATAAAGGAATCAGAGAGACTCAAAATATCCTTGTAAGAAATTATAGGCGAGACCAACTTCAAGTTCGGCTTTGAGCTCTCGATTTTGCCTCGATAAGTCCATTTTCCTTATCGCGAGCTCGCCAACGGGCCTAGGATAGCATCCGCTTCCAAGAAGGTAACTTGCCTCTTGAAAAGCTTTTTCACTAAAGACGATCATCGTCCCTTATCATTCCCAGATCTTTCTGAGCAATGACTATGCTAGTTGTTCTCTGAGTGATGAGCTCAGTGAACTTCTTCATTTAAGAGGGGACGGAGGCAATTACTTCCTTGTTCTGTGAAGACAACTCCTTTTTTAGATGAGCCAAGATTGCATCTGCTCATGTATTCATTGGAGTGGACATTTCGCGCTTTCAATATTGCAGAGCAATCGCTTCCTTTTCAAGTGAGAAACCGCTAGATGTTCATTGCGGTACTCGCCAAAGTCTTGTCTTCTTCATCATCCGAGTAATCACTAGTGATCTTCATCCTCTCGACATTCTCATCGATTGTGTTCAGTCCAAAGAACCATCTCATGGATTGGTTTCTTTCCTTTCTGTGAGGAGGATGGTACATCTTTTGAAGATGATGCAGCCTTAGCATCATGCTGGACTTCAGATACTTCTGCAGTACCGAGTTCTTTGGTGATTGCATTTACAACATCCTGTAGCTCTTTAACCTCAGAGTAAGCAGTCATTTCTTGTATGTATTGATCTTGTAGTTGATCAAGCTTGTCTCGGATTTAGCTATCTGTTCTTCCAGCTTGAAGATGGAGTCATGTTCTTCTTTCAACAGCTTGTCCGAAAGCGAGCCTGCTCGAGTATTTAATATTTTCTGATTGGTTTCTTCAGAAAGCTCAACTACTTGTACAGTAGTAACTTGGTGTTGGGAAGATGGATGAATAGATTTCTGAGGAGATGGAGACGGAGATTTCTGTGAAGTCTTCTCAGTGTGCTTTTCAGCAGCTGAGGCATTATTTCTTTGTGAGATTCCTCCGTCCCCGTGTAGGGCATCATCATCATCATCCTTTTGTCATTATCATCCTTTTGGTGATGGTCAAGGAGGTTCATCAAAATCGTTGCTCATTTCTTCCTCCTCGCCATCTTCGATACAAGATTGATCACTTCAAATAGTGATCTTCGCGCCATTAACTTCTTCTTGTTCGTAAGGAATGAATTGCGTAGTCTGGGGTGGATCGCTTAAAGGCCATCTGTAATCTTGTCCGACCATCCGCCTGCTCAAAGGCTTGTATCAAATCAGGCGCCACTTCTCCGAGATATCCTTATGCAATAGGTCGCAATCAGATATCGCTCAAGAGGGAACATTGCATGGATGTAAGTCTCCAAGTCAAGAGCTCGTGCTCATCTTGAAGGTTGATCTGTGATTCTCAATATTTCAGAGATCGAGCACCTTAACTTCGCCATTTCTGAAGCATCGAATGTGCTTTGGCAAAGTTTGAGCCTTGAAGGGAAGTAGGTCCTTTTCTCATCAACGGAACCCGCTTGCACTTGTTCGAGCCTCGAAAGAAAGAGGTTTGAGTGAGCTTCAAAACTTTTGTAGATATCTCGAGTAGAAGTGTAGTTTAGTTTCGAGTTACCCGAGTATGGACATCGTGCTCAGAGATTTGTACTATCGAGACAAGGGTGTCTCAGATATCTTGTCGCGAGGTAGAGACTTGGAAGTCCGTCCTCATCAACCTCTCTTTCTTGAACTCGAGAATTAAAATTATCACAATACTTAGGAAATTTTATCAAGAAAACTTTAAGTGACATGTCGATATCCGAGAGGTCAATTACCTCCATGGGAGGCTCAGACATGTCTCTCGCAGACTTGTGCGCCTCGAATCTTTTCGTGATGAAGGCCTTCATGCCTCATCAATTTCCATAAAGTGTGGATGTCGCAACTCTCCCTCGCACTTCTACTCGAGTGAGCCCGTGAGTAGAATGTATTCAATAATTTAGAAGAAGTTTTAAGATAACCTGTGGTGAAGAGTACTTATCATCGATTTTCATATACCTTCACAATCGGAAGGCTCAATGATGTGTTCTTCGTAAACCTTGTCTCTCGGGTTCTCCGCATTTCTTCCTTATCTTCCTCTTTCTTAGTTGGAGCTGTTAGAAACATTTACTTTAAATGATTAAGCACATAAACATATGATCGAAAAGTGTTATCTTAAGAATCAATTTATCACCGTGGCATGTGCTCGATTTCTTAAGAGGCGAGGTCGAGGGAACCTCCTTCTCGCTTCTCGAGGCAAGCTTTCCAAATTCCTCTTGTTTCGTGTTTCTAACTCACCAGAATAAAGAAAATTTTATAAGTAACAAGATATACAAGCACAAAATTTTCACAAGGTGAGAGTTAAACCATTCAGCTACCTGAACCGTATCAGGTTGATTGGTCTCTAAAACTTGTGACCTTTCTATACATTGGTCTTCTTGTTCCAGTCTCTTTTCCTTGTTTGAAGTTTCAGGTACTTGACACCTTTCCTGAGTATGCAACTCAGCTGCCTTCCCTGTTTGATCATTCTGAGTGGATGTCTCAGTTTGATCCCTCTCATTGAGTTGGGGAACCTGCTCTTTTGCAGGATTTTCTTCAGACAGTAGTGCCGGTAATTCAAATGGAGTTCATTTACCATTTCATCAACCACTTGTGGTCGCTAGGTTGTTGTGGTTGTCTCCGGAAGTAAGATTGATCACTGAACGCTCTTCCGCATTTTTAGACGTGGCATTCTCATCTCAGATTCCGCCAAATTTAAATTACCACTCATCAGGGCTTTTTGAAGTTGTGCATAAGAGACATTCCCTGATGAAGTATTTGCACCAACAACCTTTGCTATAGGTGCTTGTTCAGCAACCTGAGGTGTAGGTTCTTCTTCAGATACCTTTTCACCAGTTACTATTTCAGTAACCTTAGCTCGTTTTGTTCTTTCTAGGAATTGAGAGATGACTAGTTTATCATCTTCATTGTCAGAGCTCTCATCAGCATTGGGAACTGATTGGTCCATTACTCCTGCGGTTTCTGCAGATAGGGCTTGGTGTTTTTCACCTCTTTTGGCAGCATTTATGACTTCATCGGCAAGGCATTCTGTAATAGTCTTAACATTTCTGAATGCACTTTCTCTTGCTGAGTCTACTTGTTCAGTAGTTGATAACTCTTTTGCAGCATTGATGAGTTCATCTGCATTTATGGGTTCATCGGCCAAGCTTGCAGATATCTGGGAATTGACAATCTCAATGGGTGTGTCTTCTGTTTTGCCAGCAGACTTCTTTCTTGAAGTTCTGGGCTTCTTTGTCGCAACCTTTTCCTCAGATACCTTTTCAGACTTTCTCTTCTTAGAACCTTTCTGAGACCCAGTAACCTTTTTCATCATGTTCGTATACTCGTATTTGTAGAGTAGGTTACTGTTGGAAATTTCAGCCGTCTCTCTGAGCTCAATGCCAAGCTTCTCCAAAGAAGTAGCATATCTTCGCACTATAGCCATCGTGGCCTTCGCTCATTTAGTCCTTTAGCAATTTTAGGCTCAAGCTCAATCTTCTTCACAAACTTCAAAGGTGTACTTTCCCAATTGAAAGGGTTTTCCAAATTTTGTCTTGTCGATTCAACAAGAACATCATCATCCACCGCTTCGCTTATTTGGTCAAGACCTCCTTGTAGACCATCAAAGCATCTGGAAGAATGCAAGCTAATACATCCCAAAGGAACCATCGATGTCCGTTCGATGTCGCAAGCTTGAACTCAGTGGGTGTATCGGAATTTTCAAGATCACACTCATCATTGTACAGCTGAAGTACACCTTCAAGGAGTTCGTCATCCTTGGTGTTTATTTAAAAATCCTTTCCAAGATTTTGAAAGCCAAACAACTCGCAGAAAGTTGTTAAGTCCAGAAGATTTCCTTTCCTCGACCGAGGTTTTACAAACACTATTTCAAGGTTTCGAGACACAGAAATTATCTCGAGTTGTTGTAGAATTCCAACACATCGAGTGATGAAATTCCACTTGGCATGCGTATAAAAACCCTTGATTTGTGCCTTTTCAAGCATGTCAAGAATCGCCTTCGGCTCGGTTTTCTATCGCATACCGTGAGGTATTCTCAACCATGGCACCGCCCCAAATCATTCTGTGATTTGAAGTCTAATGGTCGATTAAATTCTCCTATCACGGTTGTTCACAATAACTCGCTGTTGCTTTTCAAAGCATCAAGGAGGATTGAGATTTTCGCAAATGAACTCTTAGGGCCATCTCTTTATATAGTGTAAGGAATTTGGAATTGGTGTTTGAAAGAGATTTGATTCAAGAATTCTTTGCGTAAAACTTAATCTTGATTTGCAGAGATTGTAGAAGGTTTGCAGAGAATCAAGAGAAGGTTTTGCTATTTTTGTAAGTCAATTTTTCGATTAGGCAAAGTGATTTCTTCGCCAAAATCCTATATATATAGCAATGGAATTCAATAGACAAATACATACAAATTGATTTTGTGTGTATGTATCGTGATTTGCAAGGTGCGTGAGCAAAAGCAAGTTCGACATTAAATGCAAAAGTGGGCTTATTTTAATTTTAATACCCACTATTTATCATGAAGTTAAATTCCACCGACAGATCAAACTCTTAAATTCATCAAGGGTCACCATTGCTTCCAAAGAATGATCACAATCAACAAATGTAATTGTGCCCATTTAATGAATTTTGGCTATTAGCTATCCTAATCACGCTTCAGATGACCAAGAACACTGCTTGCATCTCCGAGTCTATCTCATGCTTAGGATTTTTCCAAGTTTTTCACAAAGATAGAAATAATGCAAATTTCAAGAGAGTAGTCGACCGCAGATAGTCAGTACTATTCTCCTTTGTGTTCTGCTTTATCGAGTGACCAGATATCCGAGTTCCCCGTAGATCTTAAACCGCTTTTTTGCTCTTTAGCCTTTTGACTTCGGATATTGCTCTGCATTTCTCTTTCTTTCTCGATGCCTGCTCTGCATTCCGTAACTTTTTCACATTGGTAGTTCCATTAGTCCAAGACTATGTCTTAAGGCTAAGAATCTACTTTCTTGTAGTGGCTTAGTGAAGATATCCGCAAGTTGGTCTTCAGCCAATCTTGAGTATCTCTATATCGCTTTTTCAACATGGTCTCGGCGAAGTGGTGTCTAACATCAATGTGCTTTGTTCGCATGAAACTTAGGATTCTCGGTGATCGCAATAGCACTTGTGTTGTCACGTAAAATGGGAGTTTTCTTCATCGAGTCCATAGTCTCCGAGTTGTTTGAATCCACGTAATTTGTGTTGCACAACAACCAAAGAAGAATATATTCAAATTTCCGGTAGAAGTTGCAATCGAGTTTTGCTTCTTGCTAAACCATGAGATAAGTCTAGCTCCTAAACCGATAAGTTCTCGAGGTACTTTTCCTATCAAGCATTGATCCAAAGATAATCAAAGATCCGAGTAACTAGCTAAACTCAATCCACTTTCTTTGGGATACCACGCACCACATCTATCGTATCTTTTACATACCTTAATATTTTCATAGCAATGTTGTAGGTGTTTGCATCGGATTTGTCTCAAATCTAGCACACACTCCAACCGGTATTGAATATCGTGTCTACTTGCAAGGAGGTAAAGTAGTGAACCTATCAATTTCCTATACTTATGTTCTTCAACACTCTGTCTGATTCAATATAGGTCATTTTAGTTCCTATGCTCATAGGTATCTTAGCATTCTTTCGTATGCTTAAGATTGAACTTTGTGAGCATATCTTTCAGATACTTTGTTCGACTAATGAATATTCCATCATCGAGTTGCTTGACTGCAATCCTAGGAAATAATTCAATTCTCCCATCATGCTCATCTCAAACTTACTTTTCATGAGATTGCAAAGTCATTACAGTTGTTTGTCCTTAGATCCAAATATAATGTCATCAACATATACTTGAACTAAGAGTAGTTTCCTATCATGATTCAAGGTAAATAAAGTTTTATCAACTTCACCTTTCTTGAAACCACTTTCCGTAAGGTATTTGGCTAAAGTGTCATACCATGCTCGAGCTGCTTTACCATATAGAGCTTCAGAGCTTATAGACCATTCTACTTTCCGAGGAAACTTCAAAGCCGTGGTTGCTCAACATAGACTTCCTCAAAGAAGTTCACCATTCAAGAATACACTTTGACATCCATCCGATAAACTTTAAAATCTTTATGAGTCGCAGCGCGTAAAGAGTCTTATTGCTTCCAATCGCAACCGCATATGACTCATCAAAATCTAGACCTTCACCGTAAATCCTCGCAACCAATTTTGCTTTGTTTCAAGTTATTTCACCAGATTCATTCATCTTATTTTCTCGAAACCCATTTAGTTCCAATCACGTATATTTCTTCTACAAATGGAACTAGTTTCAGACTTTGTTTCTCTCAAATTGATCCAACTCTTCTTGCAACGCAGAGATCCACCTTGGTCTCCTAATGCTTCTTCTATAGTTTTAGTTCAATGTTTGAGATGAAACATCCAAAGAGAGAATTAGCATTTTCACTATTGCTCTCCTAGTCCTAACTCCTCGATTAATTGGTCCAATTACATCTTTTTCGTGATGATCCTCGATCCATCTCATCATAGGTTTAGTGCTAGTAGGATCAATATCCAAATGATTTGAATGTGAATCACTGGGATTTTGATTTGATACTTTTTCAGTATCTAAGACATTTTGCTCCTCGGAAGGGCAATTAATGTCTGACACTTGCTCAGTGTGTGAGCTTTCTGGAATATGTCTTTCAGAGAGATCATTTCCAGATAGCTCTCGATGAGTATCTTCGCCCATTTCGAAGTCTCATAGGAAATTCTTCATCATGTCCGGAGTCATCCGTTGTTACTAGCATTTCATGCTTTTCTTCACGTAGTCATCCTCATTTTCATAATGATGTTTTTCCTTCTCGAGGATTCTTCTTCGTAATCCTCAATCATTAGTTCTGAACCTTTCTCGAGAGTTCATCAAGAAGAGGTGTTTTCTTACTTTCTTCATAGAATACAACATGAACCGATTCTTCAATCTTCTTTGTTCTTTTGTTGTAAATTCGTAGCTTTGCTATTCGTGGAATAACCAAGAAATACACCTTCATCCTGCTTTTTGTTGAAATGTCCTTAGGTAATCTTTTCCATTGTTAAGAACAAAACATCTACAACCAAATACTCTTATGTTTGATATTAGGGGTCTACCAACCAAGATTTCATAAGGGTCTTGTCATGGTGTTTGTTTATCAAACATCCGCTCGAGTGTAGCAGTCAGGTTTATGCCTTCAACCCAATAAACTTCACTTATTTCAAAGGTCCTAGCATTGTCCTTGCCGCTTCTTTATGGTTCTGCTTTTTCCTTCGCAACACCATTTTATCGAGGTGTTCTTACAGAGGAAAGTTGGTGTTGTATACCTTTGCAGTACAAAACTCCTTTATGCATCGTTGACAAACTCAAGATCATGGTCTGCTCGATTGCAGATACTTTGTCATTTTTCATGACCTCAAGCTTTTCAAGAAGTTTGGTATCTCAACCCTAGCATCGATTTGTTTTCGTAAAATAACCCAAGTGAATCTTGAGAAGTCATCTACAACAACTAGACTATACTTCTTTCCCGCAGAATTAGTTACGTATGATTCAAAAGATCCATGTGTAAAAGTTGCAGCTTGTTCAACACTAGAGTGTCTGGTTTCGACTTGAAAGAGATCTTGATTGTTTCCCCATCCGACAAAGTGTAACATATACCATCCTTTCTGAAAGATGTTTTGGGAAGCCCAACCACTAGCTCTTTCTTGGCAAGTTTGTTCAGAGTTTTGAAATTCAAGTGACTCATTCTTTTGTGCCATAACCAGTGCTCTTCTGTGGCCTGATTGACTCACCATGAGACATTCTTTAGTTGTGGCAGAAGCCCAATCGGCAACATAAAGACTTCCTTTCCGCCGAGCAACCAAGACTGTCTTCTTTGACTCATTGTCAATAAGTTTGCAATACTTTGCTTTGAATTTTATTGTAAAGCCTTTGTCTGCAAACTGGCTCATGCTAAATAGATTATATATCAAATCCTTAACATGTAATACGTCAGTGATTGTTAAAGATCCCAATTTGACGCTGCTAAATCCCGTAGAGGGATTTAATTCTCCTCCAAAGAAACCCGATATTCGTCCTGTCGCAAGCTTTGTAATCCATCAGATTTGCTTGTCTCCGCCATGTGCTTTCCGCATCCACTATCAAATAGCCATTGTGCTTTAGTCCAAGAAGCGCTCGCATACAATGTAAAAATGTGAGATTAGGTTCTCATATCAATGTCGAACTATTAGACTAAAGAATCTTCCAAGAGGAATCCATTTTGAATGAATTTCTTTGAAACATTCTTTGTCCTGACAGAACATAAGGAGGAATTCTAGTTGAATGATTACTATCATTATTAAGAACTATTTTCTTCCTCGTGTTCCTGTGTGCTCCATTTGGTGCTTTCAGACACACCAGTTTCGAGTCCGCTTATCAAACTTAGCTTTCCTTGCCGATTTCTTCTACCGGCATTCAGATTTTAGTGGCTTGATTTAACTTCCACTTCGATAATTGCTTTGAGCAATTCTAGCCTTTAGCCATCGCTCTGCTCCAAATTGTATTCACGAGCAAGTTGTTTCGATGCCTTTATAGACAATACCATTTTGAGCATTTGAAGCTATCTCGAGATCTTTTCTCAAGCCTTTTATAGTCTCGTCGGTCTATTTTCTTTCCGTAAATGTGACATGGGAGAATTTGCCACCCCTAATTCTACCTTTTGAGAGACATAACACCGTGGTGTTTACACTTTTCAAAGGTCGTTCTTTTCGTAGACATGCCCAATAGCTTTTTTTGACTTGTTTTTCCCACAAAGGTTTAGTCGAATCGCTTTCCTTTGTCTACAATCTTCGCTTTTCGACCGATACTATAGATTGCATGGGAACCATCTTGTCGAGTACTTACAAAGGTTCTTCTTTCCTCACTCTTATTCAGAGTGGTAGAACAATTTGTCTGTGCATTCAGCCCAAGTCCTTTCTTTTTTGAAGGATCTCTTAAGTAAGATTGTACTTCAGTAAGAGTGTCACTAGCTTTGGCATAAGATTGAAAAGATAATTCTTTCTTCTCGAGTTCCTTGTTCTCTGAAAGAAGATCTTCATATTTCTTTAGCAGTCACCATCGCTTTTTACGTGACTTTTACCTCGAGATATCCGAGCTTTGAGAAATGCATTTTCAAAGATCCTTTTCTCGATATCTTAACTAATTGAGAATTTTCCTTTGCAAGAAAATTCTTTTCTTCTTCAAGATTTTCGCTCTAGCTCAATCATTAGAAATTCTCTTCATAGATATCAAGTTCCTTTCTCGAGATTTTCTAGATCTTTAATTTCTTCTTCATCACTTTCATAAGTATAGCAAGAAGTATGTGTTACCTCATCACCATAAGACAAATTTCAATGTTAGAGATGTCTAGACCCAATCTCAAAGAACTCCACACATTTCATTCTTCTTGAGGTCAAGTCGATTATATCGTGAGTAACTCCACATAATTCTAGTGATGGTAAAGTCGAGTCATCCGAATTGTCATCTTCGTAATCTCCTCAACGCCTAGAGCATCCAAATGAGTTTGGATTTTCTTTCTTTCTTCGCTAATAAAGCTTTCGCTTCTTTGAAGATTCTTCTATCTTTCTTGTCACCGTCCTTAGTTTGTCAAGGCGTGACAATCCTTCTTGAAGTGACCAGGTTTTTGACAATAGAAATGTATATCGCTTCCAATTTCGCTTCCTCAAGACATGATGCTTTCTCGGGCTTGTTCAATGAAGCTTTGCATACTTTTGTATCGGTGATAGTTTGGGCCTAGATGCTTTTTCTTCGCTTTTCTTCTTTTCTCAATTTCTCGATCGACATATTTGCTCATTTGCTTTGGCAAAGAAGAGCATCCTCGCCTCTTCCTTGCTTTTCTTTTCAAGTTCCTCGAGTAACAAGAGCAACATTCGCAACTTTTCAGCTTGTTTGTTCTCTTGAGTTGTCTCATAATCAATCAGTAGTAAGATGAGAGAAGAGTTCCACCGAGTGATATTCGCATTCCTCGTTAAAATAAAAGAATTTAGTATGCTCCCAAGTGGTTAAGACTTCGACAATAGTCTTAATCTTCTCCGACCGAGTATCTGCTGCTTTCCAAGTGTCGCCATATTGCTCATGAGAGTGGTAAATCAAATCAAGTTCTTCCGTAGTTTCAAGGGTCCTTGTTTTAAATTTTGAAATTTCAACTTTAACTTCGAACTTGTTTTCCTTGGTTTTCTGGGCCCGACACGTATTTCTTCAATCAGCCAAGCAACTTTCGCCGCTTTAGCACCCCACAATTTATAATCAGATGTGCTCAGTGTCGATCCGATGATAATATTACGAGCTTGACCATCCAGACGATTTCTCTTGCATCTTCCGATGTCCAGAGTTCTCTGCTTCGTTCAGAATAACTCGACCGTAGATCTCCCACTTGTCGACGATCGCTTGTGAAGACCTTCGCTTGATCTCGTTTCTACCATTAGAAACCTCCATGACTTGTTAAAGTTGTTGAATGACTATCGGGCCATTCTTTATCACTTCGATCATTTCGCACTTACGGCTTCAAGGTGGAGCATCATGTTATTTTTCCATTTCGTAGTTCTCTCGGTTTGAGAATGGGTGCATCACTCGAGACATACCGCACGCTTAACACACAAATTAAATAGTCCTCGAAAATGGACAAAGTTCCTTCACCTATCTAAGGATCTAGGTTCAGTGCAGAAGGCTTGTGAAACTCCTGCTCTGATACCACTTGTTGGTCCAGATAACGGCAAAGTAAAAGACTAGAGGGGGGTGAATAGTCTTTTCAACTTTTGTCGATAAACACAATTTCTGACATCCGTGAAGATATCCGATACTTAGATTCTCGAAAGCCAAGACTTAAGATAGATAAGTGCGTAAAGCTTAAAGTGTGTGTATGTGTTGCTAAAAGTAAGTACATAGTAAATAACATGAAGTATAGTGGTATCTAGAGGTATGAATCCTCCAACTAATCCACTTCGGTCTTTCAGAGACCTAGAATTCACTAGAACAGATAATTGAGGTCACCTTACAAAAATCATATTCTAAGATTCCTTAAACAAATGGTTCCCAACCAAATGTTCCCCCTGAGTTCTTCCCCGGCTTTCTCAGCCAAGTACTTCTGCACTAAACCTTTTGATCTATTCCTAGCTTCCCAAGCTAAGTACTTCCTGTGCTCAATAACCTTGAGTTATTCCTTAGTTTCCCAAATCAAGTACTTCCTATAATTCGCTAACCTTGGAGTTATTCCCCATTTTTCAAACTAAGTACTTCCCTGTACTCCACGCCACTTATGGTGTCGGTTTTTCGAGTTGTCGATGAGCTTCTTTGTTAACTTTTCGCTAATCGATAGCTCGTGAATCAAGTATACTTAATACACTTTTCAATGTATGGTATCTTGTTCTTTTCGACCCAAGTCTTAGATAAATGTTCAAGAGAATGAATCTCGTATACTTGATCTTTCAATTCAACTCTTTCACAGATAGTCGCTTGTTTAGGATGAGGACACTTAGAACTTCAAAGGTTACTTAAGATCAAGAGCTTTGGTCGCAATGTAAAGCTTGAGGATAAGTAGTTTGCTTGAGAGATTAAGATATGTGTTCAAGATGTTCAAAGGTGTCTAAGGTGTATTCTCAAGCGCCTAAGTGTTGATATTTATAGATGAATTTGAGTGCCGTGAATAGTATCCGCTAGCTTAAATCAAATTCAAACTATTGATATCGTGTATAGTATCAGAGTTTGTCTTCTTCTTCTTCGTTACCTTTGCTTTTGTTCGACATCTCCGTCTGCTCATTTAATGCATCAGACTATACTTTTGTCTCAGTGCCAACGAACTATGCTTTGTATCAGAGACTACCTTGATCAGATTTCTCTGATTCTTTGCATGTCCTTATCTTCAACTACAGATACCACTTTTTATTGAAACAACTTTGTTTGCAATATATATATATATATATATATATATATATATATATATATATATATATATATATATATATATTTCTTTTCGTAAATGTGGTTAAAGCTCAAGGTATCTGAGAGTAGATATCTGTGGGCACTTTCCTGGTTTTCAAAAACCTTCCGGTTCTCAGATATCTCTTCAAGAAACTTGTTCATTTCAGAAACAAATTGTGTCTTTCTGATATCTGATCATAGGTATCTGAAAAACATTTCAGTAATCTTGTGCAGTCTTCAAATCTTCAATGTCGTTGAACATGTTCTTTGATGTCTTCTTCGTCTTCTTCATAAAATAAAATTACATTTTGAGACCTAACATCCTATACAAGATTAGCTAGACTATCATACTAAGTGTGTTTCCTCTTTTACAATGTTCAAGTGAACCAAGAGTACTAATCACCTTTCTGAAACTAAGATAAGTCATCATGTTGCTGATCAGAATCTAAAATGATATTCCTAACAAAATATCTCACTGTAATTGTATTGACTTTGTTATGAGCTTTCCAAGTTTGTTCCACTAATAACTGAAATTATATATTGTAATTATTGTATTCCCATATTTGTACACAAAATGCCTAAGTTAGGCTATATTTTGGACAAAACGGTATCAGAGAATGTCGAGAGGTTATTTTGAATTTTTGGTGAATTATAATTGTTTGAGGCTGCCACATAGACATTTCACAGCCAATGGGAATGCTCATCAATTCCACATAATTGATGACTTGTCACCCTTTAAGAATGCTTGAATGGTTTTTCTTTTAATATATACATAGATAGATAGATTAGTTCAATTAAGGTTTATTTAGTTATTTTTAATTTTTATACTGCAAATAAGTTAAGTTAAATTAAGTTGAGATCAATTAGTAAGCTTTGTTATCTTCATCTGAAAACTCATTAATTTCAATTCAGATTAGTTCATTTCGGATTTGCTTAATTGTTTTTTATAATACAAATAAATTATGTTTAGTTGAGTTCAGATCATTTCAAGAGTTCGCTCTTCACCTTAAAACTCATTAATTTCAAATCAATTTAGACTAGTTCATCAGATTTTTAGTTGTTTTTATACTAAAATAAGTTCAGCTTTGTTCGCTCGCATTTAAGAGAATGAGGGCTAACAAGTCTAGATACAAACTATCTAGAACTCTCGTACATTTATCTCTAACATTTTTTCCTTTTTTAAATCGACCTCTTTATAGATCGACAAACATAGATCGACAAACATTACAATTATATTCGTAACATAAAAAGAGTTCTACTATGTTGATACGACATGTGTCCAATCCGCTATGGCGCCATAGAGCGTGTCCTAAAGCGCATCAAGGTTGAAATAGCCAATTCAGTACTAGTCCGACCTAAGGGAAACCATTCCAGGTCAACTAGTACTTACAAGTCAACACACCTTCTCAGCTAAGTCCGACCGAGCTAGGTGTACGACTTTCAACTCGACAAAGGTCACATGGTCCTTCCAAGTGCTACAAACTCACCCTAAGATGCTAACGGACCGGACGAGAGAATCTTGACTCCACCAAAGACAAGAAGACCAAACGATATAATAGAACCGAGATACTTCCGTGAGACTCTCGCTCGAAATCCAGAGTTACCCAAGGGCGATCAACCAAGGCATGATCCGTCCGAGGGACTAACACGACCCAACAGTGAACAAGATTTCAGAGGGAAAAGGTCCAAACTACCTCCCAGCTCACTAATCAGATTGACTACTGCTCACTATCACATGGGCCAAAGGTAGCATTGGTGTCCAAATCAATCATACACTGCATCATCTTATGAACCTCCTCATAAGTACATGATAACTATAAATATAGCACAAGGTCCAAGACCTTAAGGTAAGTGTTTCGCTTGATAACCTCCCTCATAATTATTACATCGAGAGCTTCCAACTCTCTCGAGTAAAGACTCTTATAACCGGATCGACATATGCAATTCGGTGACCCATTCTAACCCCCCACTTAGTCCTTTCTGTGTTCCTGCATCAGACTTGTCTTGCTTCGGACCACAAGTAGGAGGCGGATCCTCGATTAGGTTACTTGTAGTAGTTTAGTTGGTGTTCGAGGTTTTACCCCTCAACATTTTGGCACCGTCTGTGGGAAACCTTTACAAAAGGTTGCGTGTGTTGGGCTACCGATGGCTTAACGAGACGAATAAAGACGGACTAGTGTCAGCAGCGAACTCCACCACCACGCCCACCCGAGGACGAAGGGCCACTGTGGCTGGAAGAAATGATGTAAGGAGATATCCGAGTGATGGACAGACAAATTTCATCCTCGACGAGGGAAGAAACGCCCGCAGGGGAGCCCAAAGTGTCCCTGGAGTGTTGTGCCCATGACCATGGAGAAGGGTTGCACGAGTTTCAAAGTGTAAGCTCAAGGCCCCAGCAGTCAACAGCATTATGCCCGATGGTCGCGTTTTCCGCACAAGCGACCTCAGAAGTGAAACTCAGTTTGATAGATTGCTCACGATTATCCAAGGATGCCTAGGGTCTAACAATGCCCACCCTCAACAAGCCACTCCGCCAATGGCTATTCCAGTTCAAGCAGAGCCCGCATTGTCAAGAAATGTAGACAAATATCCGATCCAACAGAGATTGGGAGATCACCGCCTCAAGAGGATTTATGAAACCTTTTGGATCCATGGCCTCTACCTCTCATGTTCGGGGTGAGGGAAGCCCAAACGGGAGGAGAGAATATCAAGAAGGGGGTAATAGGCATCCAGGAGTTCCGCGACAAGTACCTCTGAGAGATAGAGACCATGTAGCCGAGACCATTCCAGTGGTCCAACTAGATGAACTCCCCGCAGATGTCGCGGTTCATCCAAGGACTGGAGAGGTCATGATCACGATGAAATCTACGCCAAAGAAAAGCTTTAGAAGTCCAAATTCAACCTCGGACGTCTGTAAAAGACCACGAGCAGATCACTACGACAGCTAAATCCTCCGTATGACATCATGAGAGAAAAGGAAAGAAATAAATGCGGACCAAAGTTATTTCAATTTGGAATACTATTATGGGATACTTGTCCGCTGGTCACCTAACAAGGTACAACAACAAGATGGATTCCAAGGAATGAGCGACAATACAAAAGCTCTTACGCTCATCCACTCTCTTCAAACGGCTATGGATTGGTGCACCGCTTGTAACAAGTCGACACGGTCATATGCGCATCTTTTTCTAAGTTCTCGCACGATTCAAAAATCAAAAGGAGGAAGCCTACCGAGAGCACCCGGGTTATACAAAGGAGCAGGAAGATCTTCGACTTTTCTAGATCGCTTAATACGGAGGTACTCGAGTCGAGCCCCATAGTATTAAAGAAAGGGTCCGCCACCAGACGCTTAATATTTATAACTCCGAGCTCCAAAGGAAGCTCTCTAGCTAGGAGGTGAGAAGCGAGAAACACTTGGATGACATCTGGAGGAGGTGATGTACGGAGAAGAATATTCAAGGAACGCTCCATCCGCATGTCCGAAGAAGGAAAGGAGCCAAAATCGTAATAACGCCAGGGAAGTTTGACCAAGAAGGATCACAGAGATAAGGGCATTTACAGAGAAAGGAGTCCGCCAAGGAGATTCGCGACTACACTCGCCTCAACAAACCGAGATCCGACATCTGCCACCATTGTTGAGAAGAAATCGACATCTAGTGGCCCAAGCCATCTCATAATTGGAGAAATGTAAATGCGAAAGGATATTGCAAGTTTCACAAGAGCCGAGGTCACGAGACCGATGATCAGATCGCTTGAAAACAGAGGTTGAACACCGTGAGAGAAGGCAAGTCAAGGAGCACATATATGCGACGAGCTCTCGTGCACGATAGAACGGAGCGAAGGAGGGAGGATAATGCTACTGACCCACCACCTCAGCCGCTATCTTTGCCACCTCCACCGGCTAACTATCCGCCCCCATGGAAGGACATTCGTACAGATATGGCTATGAGATCAAATGGAGAACCCTCCGCATGCTGGAGTGATCAACACCATCGCAGCGGACCATCCGAGGTGATAGTAGGAATGCGAGAGAGCGGAGTGCCCAAAATCTTCGCAACAATGATAGGGCGTACGCTGCTCACGTGATTCGAGGTACAAATGTAATATCCTTCGATGATAGCGAGATTCCCCCTCCTACGGCAGGAGGCGAGGAGATTGATAACCCGGATGTTCCACTGGTGGTTTCGCTGACCATCGCGACTTATCGAAAGTGAACAAAATTTCGTGGACACGGGAGTTCCTCGAACATCATTTCTAAGAGAACACCGGATCGATGGAGTTGAAGAATCCGCCACGAGAGAGTTCACACCTCTATACTAGGGTTTGGAGGGGAACTGCTCAATTCTAGGAAGTGTTATGTTATACGCCCCACTCTAACCTTTCCGCCAGAGTGACACAATGTTCGATTTGTAGTGGTCGACCGGACTTTCACTACAATGCCATCTTTGGGCGCCCGAGACTCAATCAATTCCGGGCTATTTCCTCCACTTTACACAACAAAATGAAATTTCCAACTCCCTTCGGAGTAGGAGAAGAGGTGGGAAACATCCGAGAAGCTTGGGAATGTTACATTATGTCCACAAGGAGAGCATCCGCCTAACTGCAAATACTCGACTCTCGACCAAAGTTGTTCTCCGCCCAAAAGGAGAATCCAGATTGGAGTAGGAAGCCAAAAGGAGAAGTTCCCTAGAACTGCATGGATCGAGCCTCACGAAACTCTCAAGGAAATCGAGATTGTTGTTGGAAACCCGGATAAGAAGACGAGAATCGAATGTAGATGAGCGAAGTGGAAATGAAGCTCATTGCTTGTCTTCGAGACAACAAAGGATGTGTTTGCTTGGAGCACCGATGACTGAAGGGAATAGATCCGAGGATCACCGCTCACCGCCAACATGGATCCTCGATCAAGTATATCCGGCGAAGAGGAAAGACTTTCGCCCAAAGAAAGGATGCCATAATATCCACGAGGTTGATCGGCTCCTAAAGGTGGCATATCAAGAAGTTCGTAACTTCGAATGGGTTTGCAACGTAGTCCTTGTAGAGAAATCCCCAGGCAAATGGCGGATGTGCATTGCTAAGTTTTATGGATGCGTACCAAGGTTTTTACCAGATTCGAATGGCCAAGGAGGACATCAAGAAAATGCTCTTCACGCAGGAGGGTATACTGCTTCAAGGTGATGCCCTTCGACTAAAAAAACGCGCAACCACTTACCAACGATCGTGAACCAAATGTTCAAGGAAGAAATTGAAAACCATGGAAGTGTATGGATGACATGCTCACAAGAGCAAACCGACGAGCAACATGTACACCATCTCGCATAAGTGCTTCGCTATCCTTAGGAAGTACGGAATGAAATCAATCCAAAAGTGCACTTTGGGGTGAAAGGAGGAAAATTTCTGATACATGGTCACAGAGAGGGGATCACAACCCTTAAAGATCAAGGTGATCCTAGATTTGCCGATCCAAGAATATCAATGGGTACAAAGAACTCATCGGACGTCTGATGTCTTTGAGTCATTTTATTTCGCTGACCGCAAAAGAACCTTCCGTTCTTCAAGATCCTCCGGAAGGAGAGAGCTTGAGTGGAACGCGAATGTTCCGAGGCTTTTGAAAAACTAAAAGCTGCATCTCCATTCCCTCCACCGCTTCCAACCCATCGAAGGAGAACCACTCTACCTCTACCTAGCAATCACTAAGAGGCAATGAGTTTCAGATTAGTATGGATTCAAGCTAATGATCATTTGCCAATCTACTATCTTAGCAAAGCCCTTTCCGGCGGAGACAAGATACGAAGATTGAGAAATTCGCTTATGCTTTGGTCTACACCGACTTCTTAGCGGAATATCCCGAGGAGGATTCAGAGAAGTCCCTGACAAGCAGGCGTTTGAATACCTAATCAATAAGCATATAATCCGAAAGCCAGTTCCGCCGAGGTTCAACCCGAAACCTCGAGGATGCTCGCCCATCAATCGCCCTCGCGCTATATGAGGAAACTCGGTCGCAATGTTCCTTCGACGATGTCTCAAGAAACTCCAAAGACTAAAAACACCGGATCGAAATCAAAGAAAAGGAGGAACAAAGATTGAACCTCATAAGCCCACGGAGATTTCCAAACCAAAAATATCCTTCCGATATCCGGACATTGAAGTGGATGGTTCCTCCACCGAAGAGTGGGAGGATTCGAATCTATATTAAGAGCTCGATGGCGGAACTCACTATGCGATTTCGAGTTCAAAGTTACTAATAATGAGGCCGAGTATGAAGCACTTTTGGTGGCTACGTCAGCTGTCACTACAAGTCCGAAGCTCAAAGCTTACACGGACTCACAGCTCGTTAAGCCCAATTTTCGTGAACTTTGCCACAAAGGGTCCTTCAATGATCAAGTATCTGGAACTACTCAAGCATGAAGCCAGCCTCTTCGAGGAATTCACCCTGGAAAAGTTTGATAGAGCCTGGAACGAAAGAGCGGATGCTCTGGCAAAATATGCGTCGCCATGGCTCGACACAAGGAGAGTAATCCTAATCACATCGACTCATCCGCTATGAGTCCCAATTCAATTGCCATGATAGTCGACACGGAAGAAACCGATGATTGACATTTTCAACTATCTCAAGGATGGATCTTTGCCAGCCGATCCGAAAGAATCAAGGAGTGTGCAGTGCCGAGCAAACAGATACTTCATACTAGGTGAAGACTTGTATAAGAGATCCTTTGCCGGGACTCATTTGAGATGTTTGAGCCCGCAGGAAGCAAAATCAGGCCGAAGAGATACACAACTAAGTCGGGAGCCATTCCGGGAAGAACTCTTGCCCGTAAAATCATACGGCAAGGCTACTCGCCTACCATTGATAAGGATTCACGACCACGCCGGAGATGCCATGATCACAATATTATGCAACATCCCACATCGTCCGACGATCCTATGATTCCACAATCATAGCGTGTCCGCTTGATCAAGCATGGGGCATCGACCATTTCGAGGGCACCCAATGTAAGAAATTCTCATTGTGGCCGTGGAATATTTTATCAAGTGGGAAGAAGCGGAGGTCAGGCAACCATTATGGAAAGTCGAAAAGGACCTTCATTTGAAAACATCATTGCCGCCGCCTTCCAAGAGTTCTTGTCTCGGATAATGGTGCTCGCCAGCAAGAGTTTCAAGAAATGGCTTGCTTCCTTCAAAATTGAACAACGCTTCACATCCGCTGGGTATCCGCAAGCTAATAGACAAGTCAATCCACAAACAAGACAATAGTCAAGATCCCGGAGAAGCGGTTGAGAACTTCGCAAGAAGCGGACGACCTAGATGGCGATTATGGGCCCATCACACGATCACGGACCAACTAGGGAAACCCCATTTTCTTGGCCTATGGCTCGAAGGCCATACCAGCGAAATTGCAAATAGACTATGAGAGTCCAAGAGTTTAATGATTCCGACAATCACGAAGCTCGGACATTCGACTTGGATATGCTGGAACAAAGGAGAACTGAAGCATTGGCTAACATCTATAGGTATCAAGCAACGACAGCCCGGGCCTATAATATGAATGTTCAGTAAAACTTGCGGTCGGAGACTGCATTTCGTCATCGACATTTTGAGCAATGTCGGAAAACTCAAACCTAAATGGGAAGGACCTACAAGATTGTTGGAGCAAGAGTGAATGGGAGTTAGAATTGGAAGATGAGTGCACCCACTCAGCATATGGAACGCTAGAAACCTTCAAAAGTTTTACGATAGGGATGGTTACGCCAATCTCCGCTGTGGTTTGGTTATTTCGGATTCCAACTATCAATTACACGAAACTCCGTCAGTTCTGTTTTTTGTTAATCCATTTCGTCGTTGGCCATGTAGCCCGCAAGTTGTAATTGAATTTCCGGCAAATCAATGCAACTTTTATCTCTCAATTCGTACATTCGAAGTTTAGTGCTCATGGTAGCGAGAAAAGCCACCAACTAATTTTATTCATACATGCGATTCAAGCATACAAAATCGCTTTGCGCCTACAAATCTCGGATCTTTATTCGGACTTACACAATATAATACACAATCTACAGAGAAAGTTTTCGGAGATACACCATCTACCATCAGGGGAAGCCTTTCCCATATCAGCCGGAAGGTCTAGTTTTCCCGGAGACCAAGAACTCGATCTACCTGCATACGGAAAAACGGATAGACGTGATAGAATCTTCCATGGAAATATAAATCCAAAGGTTAAGAGTAAGATGCCAACAAAACAACATGGCGATACAAGTTTGAACGATCGAGATTGCTTCAAACCGCCTTTAGAGACTCCAAGTCTCTTGAAGTTAGGAAATCATAACCAATTCAAGAAAGATTCGAGCCACTAAAGAAGGATCGGAAGAAAGGAGTAGAGGCCGACAAGTCAGAACGACAAAGATAGAAAAAGAAGGATTTTGGATCGGTGCGGTTTTGATGCTCGTGTCTTTTATAGAACACCAACCAATCGGCGCGCCACGCCGACAGTCGATGTGGGCTTGAGATTGGGTCAATAAGTTATCCAATCTAACCCAAGAAAGCCCATCAACCGTGTCCAATTCATAATTGTTAGTCATTTTATGAAGAAATGCGATCAACAAAATTCATGGAAAAAGAGTAAGAAAAAGTTGGCAACTTCATCTGATGAAAGTAGTCGGAATTTTATAAACAAAATTATCCGAGCATCTACACACGGAAGGTACAATCTGTAAAGGTCTAAGGACAGTACATACTTCTACGGGGCATACCCCACCTTATTCCTTCAATGATTCCTAAGTGGAGCTGGGACTCGAGCCACCGCCAAGCCCGACGAGCTTATATCGATTCGGATCCTCCCACGGATCATCTTCGCCATTCCTCTCTTCCAGTTTAACCTCCGCTATCCCGACATCGAGGGGATCGCCCAAAATCAAGAAGGATTGGGTCGTCATGTCCCTTTACCGGATAAATCGGCGGATGCATGTGCCCGCAAGCGCAGTTTACCCAATGTTGATATTCTTCTCCATCGGATTCTGACATCCCGAAGAAATATGCCTCTATTGAAAATTAAAATGTGCTAAACAAGGAGAGAATTGGTGAAATGTCCAAGCAGTAAGAAAGGAGCAGTTACCATAGTCTTATTTATAATAGCAAGGATCTTTACGATCATGCCACTTGTCAATCATCCGACGGCTAGGAAGATGAAACGACGCAGAATAATGACTATTTCACTATTTCACCTTCCTCCTTCTAGAAGAATCACGCACCCCAAAGGTTAATTGATTTAGCAATGACGGACGGTCCCAAGATCGAGAGACGATGGTTTCGATTTCTACATCGGACGCTATCTACTACGATCCGTGTTCTTTAAAGATGTGTGTTTTACGATAGTTAAGCATACGAACGATGAACGGGAGCAAGTAGAGAAGAAAGCAAGCAATAACTCAAAACCACAGGAAATCTTGTTCTACAAACAGTTACTACAGATGGAAAATAAAAAAGCATTGTCCAAGGCAACATTCCGTGCCACCAAAAGATAACAATTCAAAATATTACATAATTTTCACGGGGCATACCCCGGACTTCTCACCGGGGCCGCCTGACTCGACGGCTTCACCGGTTAAGGCGGATTGGAAGACGTGTTGAGACGACTTACGCGCAAGGATTCAAATAACTCAACAAGTTGAAATCAGATCCATACCAACGACCGAGAAGGCAGGTAGTACCAGTCCTTGAGGAAAGCCCGGTAGTTCTCAAAAGGTACAAAGCATACCTTTCGGAGGGCGTCCGGGACACACCTCGGGAGGAAGGGTCCGCTGTTCTAGATCTCAATCTCACCCTCCTCAGTAACTAGCTCCGCAAACTCACACGCGGCCAACCGTTCGTCCGAGACATTGTCCACAGGAACCTCAACGCCATTAGCATCCGCAGAAGCGATCAACCCTTCCGCCTTCCAAATAAGTTTTATGGAAGTAGTCCTCGATCAAGCCGAGATAGCGGATGAAAACCCATCTAGGCGAGAGGCATTGGACTTGTCCGCCATAAAAAAACTTGAAAGAATTCGAGTTCATAAAGTCACGACCAGCCTGAAGGCGGGCATATTGGAGGCCCCCGAGCAGGATATCTTTTGAGTCCAGGAAGGCCTTCATTGACCTCTTGACAAAATTCTCTACCAAGGTCCGCTTTGATCGCTTCCTCACCGGTCTTCAACTTATGGAACTTCACATCATTTTCTTTCAGCTGTATTTCCAACCGCTTCACTTTCTCTGACTCGTCTCCGGAACTGGCAATGGCCTTGTGCAACTCGTGCTCGATAGTAGCCCGTTCGCCAGCTTTCCATTGCATGGCTCTGACGAAACATCCGAGCTGCAAGAAGTCCGCAAGGACATAAGTTGTGTTTTTATTATACCGTGAACTTGGCAAGAAAAGCATGAGATAATTACGTACCCGCTGGTACAGTTCATCGAGACCACCGACCCGCTCAACCTCGGGAAGTCCGTAGGCTCGCTCATACTCCTCGTCAAGAGCAGCCTGGTCAGTAGGCAGAACGGCGGCCAACTGCTGCCTCTTAACTGCTTGGGATGCTTCCGATATGGCTCCCCTCTTGCGCCCAAAGGTTACGGGCGTCTCGATCACTCTCCCCACGAGGTGCGGATGGCTTAGAGGCAGTGGCGCTCTGAGTGGCAGGGCCTTTGCCCTTGTCGGGCATTACAAAGGCCTTCGGATCTTCTCCAAATTTACTCCGCTTTCCTCCGCAATAACAATGCCGCATTTTTCGATCCGGCATCGGAAGACCCATGGATGTGTTGATGATTTTGGTCCTCGACAAGCGGACTTCAGAGCTTGTTGTTCCTCTGCAATCTCTTCTTCTCCAAGGGTCGATGATATACTCGAACCAATGAGCCGCATAATAACATAAAGGCCGAGACACGGACATATAAATGAAGGATTACCAGAATCGCAAAAATAATGATCTAGACAGAGCACTGCAAAGAAAGAGGAGCACAATTCCTAAAGATAAAAATCCTTACTGAAGTCCGTCTTTCCTCCAACTTCTATGGCGTCGATCAGCAAAGTAAGGCAAATCGACAAATCAATCCGTGGAACGGGTAATTAGTGGTTATTCTTTTTGGATCGCCACCCACGGAGCCACGTTTTTCTAAGGGGCGCCAATCCGGATACTCTCCTTGAGAACTTTATCGGCAATTTCATTGCTCTCGTTGTCTCTGACATCCTAGGTTTCAGTACATCCGCACGAAAATGTACCTATCCCACCACTTCAATTCCAACGATGAAATGGAGTACGAAATGAAGTTATAAGGTTTCCTATTTACAAAAGTATAGAAAAGGGATTCCCTGACTAAAAGAAACATGGAAGAGCTGCCTAAAGTTCTCAAAGTTTCCTGATTGTCCCATCTTCTTACAGAAAATCACAAAACAAATAAGGTTACCCAGGGACTTTGGGATAACCTGACCTGGACCAATACCGATGTGGTTCAGAATGTGCTTCAGCTCATGTAATAGGACCTTCCATCCACAAGCTTAAGGCCACCTCATGCACGCACATGTACCCAAATGGATTGTAGAATGCATGTCCTGCTCGGATCATGATCTCAATGGACTCGATTTTCCATTTTCGCCCATTCGAATTTCCTCGGCTTGACCCTCGGCAGACGTGGGAAGAAGCTTGTCGCTTAGTTCTCCAAATTCATCCGCTATCACCATCATGGATGCAGATTTAGGAATTTGATCCTCGCCTTTGCACCACGGCCCTCAATCAACGAAGGCGGATTGAGCGAAGTCGTAGTGCAAAGACAACCCGATGACCAAGATTCTCCGAGGACGAGCCCTGAGAACCCTCCTCCTTCTTCCCCATCTTCACCTTCTTCCTCTCCGCCTTCCTCCTCCTCTTCACCACCCTCAGTCTCCTCGATGTACTGTGGTTGGACGGACCTATTTCCACCACAACACGGTCCTCCTCTCCATTTCAAACATCTCCACATCATCGCCTTCGCCCACCGTCGCCCTCCGCTCAATCTGAGGCTCATTCGATCCATAGTTTCCCACACCACCTATAGTCCGAGATTGACTAACGACTTGCCTAGTAACATTTCCTTCCCATCGTCCGCCTACCGAGGATTGGTCATCATGGTTCCATGACCGGCCGGAATCTCTAGAAGATAAGACATCCACGAGCAAATAATCTTCTACGGACACGCTTAAGCCCGCAGATTCACCTCCCAAATCGCTCCATCATGGTAATCTTACCGTGAACATTCTGACTATCGCTCCCGGACATCCTAGGGCAGAAGGAAACGGATCAGAAATGATGATTGTTATTGTCCGAGAGTTCATTTATATGTCTTATTAAGTCCAGAGGTCCGAGGAAAAATCTAAACTATCAGATTTTCTATACACAGAAGGACATGGGCACTAACCATGGCACACAGGGACGTGCCATCGGCGCTATTGTCTACCATACCCAGACGTTATCAGGACAATTTATTTAAAGACTATGTTAATCGCCAACACATCACCGTATAAGCATGCATAGTCAAGTTTTGGTTACAAAGGAGGACGACGAGACAAATCAAAGTTACCCAGAAGGAAATTAGTCCAATTAAGCACGCTGCAGAAGCCTATCACTAGCAACATTCGCAACCACAGAATCAACAATTGGATATTCAAGCAGGGCGAAAACATACAAGCATGCAGCAAGCATATCACGAAAATGAAAAACCTTAAGAGGGATTGAAGCGTACTTACTTGACAAAGTTGACTTGATGAACTTGAACGGACGACGAAGCCTTGCTAGCTCTCCAAGGGTACGAATCTGAGGTGAAAATTCCAAGATTTTGCGAGTTTCAGTTGCTCGGATTGCTTTATAGTCGCTCTGAGTTTCGATGTGGCTAAAAGTGTGAAAGTGACTGATGAGCTGACTATTTATAAGGGCAGTTTGGGGGAAACGAAGCGTCGCATCACCTGGATTCGAACCCCAACCGTTGATCTTTTCAATCCAACGGATGCGACGGTTCACTAGTGTTGTATCGACGTCACACCCCATTTAATGTTTCTCAGAGGCGTCACATCACTCGGGTTTAAATCCCAACCGTTGATATTTTCAAAATCCAAGGGCCGTATCGCTTCACACGGGATCTCTTCCTGTAAGCTGGACGGACGACTTGTTGGGCCTTTTGAATAACTGTTCATCGGCCCAGGTGGACCATTCCACATATTCGGTCCGACGGATAACTTCCTATACACTCTTCCACAGAGGACTTCACGATCCTAACTGCACTCGGATCTATATATCTCCGATACATCGACATAAATATTTTTCCTTCTACAGTCCGAGCTATTACAAAACTAGTAATGTAGAAAGAAAGGGGGGTGGGGGGGGAAGATATATATTGTACACCTAAGGAAAAGGATGACGGATCCCTACAAAAAGGATTTTTTTTCCTTTTTTAGTTAACGATTCGGACACGCTCCACGACACGATTATTCCCTTCATAGTTACCAACTATCTTCTACTAATATACTTGGAAACTAGGGGACATATGTTGATACGGACATGTATCCAATCATATAAGCCATAGAGCGTGTCCTATAGCGCATCAAGGTTGAAATAGCCAATTCAGTACTAGTCCGACCTTCAAATGGTCCGACCTAAGGGAAACCATTCCAGGTCAACTAGTACTTACAAGTCAACACACCTTCTCAGCTAAGTCCGACCGAGCTAGGTGTACGACTTCCGAACCTGAAAAAAATTAAATGGTCCTTCCAAGTGCCACTATTAGGAAATTTGTTAGATATTTTGTTAGAAATATCTATTTAGTTTTGATCAGCAACATGATGACCTATCTTAGTCTCAGAAAGGTGACTAGTACTCTTGGTTCACTTGAACATTGTAAAAGAGGAAACCCACTTAGTATGTTAGTCTAGTTAATTTTGTATAGGATGTTAGGTCTCAAATGTAATTTTTATTTTATGAAGAGAAGACCAAGAAGAAGACATCCAAGCAGGACAAGTTCAACGACATTGAAGATTTGAAGAAATGCACAAGATTACTGAAATACTTTTACAGATACCTTGGCCAGATATCTTAAAGACACGAATAGTTTTGGACAAACTGAGTCACAAGAGATATCTGAGATTCAAAAGGGTCTATCTGGAAAACAAGGAAAGTGTCCACAGATATCTTCTTACAAATACCTCGCGCCTTAACCACATCTCTGAGAAAGAGAAATACAGATTGCAAACAAAGTTGTTTCAATTTGAGTGGTATCTGAAGTTGAAGATAAGGACGTTAAAACTCGTAGAAAAGCTGGTCAAGTTAAGTCTCCGATACAAAGCATAGTTCCGTTGACACTACAGGACAAAAGTATAGTACAGTGCATTAATTGCACGGACAGAGATGTCTGAACAAAAACAACGGTTGCTTCTGAAGAAGAAGACAAACCTGCTACAGTACTATACACAGATATCAATAGTTTGAATTTGAGCCTAACGGATACTATTCAACGGCATTCAAATTCATCTATAAATATCAACACTTAGACTGCTTGAGAAGAGACACCTTAGACACAACCAGAACACGTTGAATATCTTACTCTCTCAAAGCAAACTACTTATCCTTAAGCTTACTGTTGCGACCATAGCTTTTGATCTTAAGTAGCACTGAAGTTCTAAGTGTCATGATCCTAAACAAGTAAAGCTATCTGTGAAGGAGTTGAATCGAAAGATCAAACATCTGAGATTCATTCTCTTGAACAGTTATCATAAGACTTGGGTCAGTAAAAGAACAATATACCATACATTGAAAAGTGTATTAAGTATACTTGATTCACAGAGCTATCTGATTAACTGAGAAGTTAATATAAGAAGCTCATCTGACAAACTCAAACCAAAACCAACACCATAATCATGGAGCATGTGAAGTACTTAGCTTGGGAAGCTAGGGAATAACTCCAAGGTTATTGAGTATAGGAAGTACTTAGCTTGGGAAGCTAGGGAATAACTCAAAAAGGTTTCTAAGTATAGGAAGTACTTGGCTGAGAAAGCCGGGGAATAACTCAGGGGGAACATTTGGTTGGGAACCATTTGTTCAGAAGTCTTAGAATATGAGCTTTGTAAGGTGACCTCAAATATCTATTCTAGTGAATTCTAGGTCTCTGAAAGACCGAAATGGATTAGTTGGAGGATTACGCCACCTCCAGATACCACTATACTTGCTGTGTTATTTACTTTTCAGATTACATTTCAAAGAACACACACACACACACTTTAACTATTTCTGCACTTATCTATCTTAAGTCTTCCGCGCTCTGAATCTAAGTACCAGATATCTTCACAGATATCTGAGAAATAGTGTTTATCGACAAAAGTTTTAAAAGACTATTCACCCCCCCCCCCCTCTAGTCTTTTACTTTGCCGTTATCTGGACCAACAAGTGGTATCAGAGCGGGAGGTTCACCAAATTTTCCAGACCGAACCTAGATCCCCGATAGGTGAAGGAACTTTGTCCACTTTGAGGACTATTTAATTTGTGTGTTAAGTGTGCGTATGTCTCGAGTGATGCACCTTCTCAAACCAGAGAACTACGAAATGGAAAAATAACATGATGCTCCTTCTTGAAGCCATAAGTGACGAGATGATCGAAGTAATAAAGAATGGCCCAATAGTCATTCAACAACTTAAGCAAGTCATGGAGGTTTCGAATGGTAGAGACAGAGATCAAAGCGAAGGATCTTCACAGACAGATGCGTCAACTAGTGGAAGATCTACTGGTCAAGTTATTTACGAACTAAAGCCCAGAGAACTCGACATCGAAGATGCCAAGAGGAATCGATGGATGGTCAAGCTCAGAACATCATCATCGATCGACACTGCACACAAGGTAAAGCGTGGGTGCTAAAACGGCGAAAGTTGCCTGGCAACTGATTGAAGAAATCTGTGCCAGAACTGAGAAAACCAAGGAAAACAAGTTCAAAGTTCTAAAGTTGAAATTTCAAAATTTCAAACAAGGTCCCACTGAAACTCTGGATGAACTTGATTTCAGATTTACCACTCTCATGAGTGATATGGCAAAGACTTGGGAAAGCACATACTCCGAGTCAGAGAAAATTAAGACTATTGTCAGAAGTCTTAACCACAACTGGGAGCATACTAAATTCTTTTATTTTAACCAAGGTATGCCAAATATCACTCCAGTGGAACTTTTCTCTCATCTTGCTACGGGTGATTATGAGACAACTCAGAGAGAACAAACAACTGAAAAGTTGCAGAATGTTGCTCTACTTACTCAAGGAACTTCTGAAAAGAAGAAAAGCAAGGAAGAGACTGAGGATGCTCTTGCTGCAAAGCAAAGGAGCAAATTTGTCAGTCGAGAAATTGAGAGAAGGAAAGCCAAAGAGAAGCTGAAAAAGCATCTAGGCTCAAACTATCACCAATACAAGGATATGCAAAGCTCGCTGAAAAAGCAAGCTCAAAAAGCACCAAGTACTGAGGAAGCAGAAATTGGCAACGATATCTGTTTCTACTGTCAAAAACCCGGTCACTTCAAGAAGGATTGTACTGCCTTCAACAAACTAAAGACAGGTGACAGAAAAGATAGAAGAATCTTCAGAAGAAGCCAGAAAGCTTTGCTAACCGAAGAAAGAAAGAAAATCCAAACTCAATTGGATGCTCTCGACGTTGAGACAGACTCTGAAGATGACTCAGATGACTCAACGTTACCATCACCAGAATTATGTGGAGTTACTCACGATATAATTGACTTCGGCTTCAAGAAGAATGAAATGTGTGGAGTTGCTGAGATCGACGGTCCAGACATCTGTAACATTGAAAACTGTCTTATGGCTGATGAGGTAACACATACTTCTTGTTACACTTATGAAAGTGATGAGGAAGAAACAAAAGATCTAGAAAATCTCAGAAAAGAACTTGATATCTATGAAAGAGAATTTCTAATGATCCGTGCGAGAACTGAAAATCTAGAGGAAGAAAAGAATTTTCTTGCAAAGGAAAATTCTCATTTGGTTAAGATATCTGAGAAAAAGGACGCTGAAAATGCATTCCTCAAAGCTCAGATATCTGAGACCGAAAAGTCACATAAAGAAGTAATGGCTGAACTTCAAAAGAAATATGAAGATCTTCTTTCTGAGAACAAGGAACTCAAAAAGAAAGAATTATCTTTTCAATCTTATGCCAAAGCTAGTGACACTCTTACTGAAGTACAATCTTATTTAAGAGATCCTTCAGAAAAGAAAGGACTTAATGAAAACACATGATCGTTTCTACCACTCTGAATAAGAGTGAAGAAAGAAGAACTTTCATAACTACTCAGCAAGATGGTTCCCATACAATCTATAACATCGGTCAGAAGACAAAGATTGTAGACAAAGGAAAAGCAGTTGCGACTAAACCTTTGTGGGAAAAACAAGTCGAAAAGAAAACTGTTGGGCATGTTTCTGAAAAGAAACATAACACTGAAAAGTGTAAACACCCACAGTGCTATGTCTCTAAAAAGGGTAGAATTGCAGGAGCTGGCAAATTCTCCCAGGTCACATTTTCTGGAAAGAAATTAGACCAACCAGAGACTAGCAAAGCTGCTGAGAAAAGATCTCGGATAGCTTCGAGTGCTCGAAATGGTATTGGCTATAAAAGCATCGGAAAACAACTTGCTCATGAGTACAAAAAGGAGCAAGAACGATGGCTAAAGGTTAGAATTGCTCAAAGCAATTATCAGAAGTGGAAGTTGAATCAAGCCACTGAAAATCTGAATGCCAGGGCTAGAAGAAATCTGGAAAGGAAAGCTAAGTTTGCTGAAAAGCAAACTCAGAAACCTGACAGGTATCTGAAAGCACCAAATGGAGCACCTAGGAACACACCAAGGAAAAAAATAATTCTTAACAATGATAAACATTCAACTAGAATTCCTCCTTATGTTCCTGTCAGACAAAAGAATGTTCCAAGGAAATTCATTCAAAAATGGATTCCTACTGGAAGATCCTTTAATACTGACGGTTCCATTAAAGATATGAGAACCTAATCTCCTGTTTCCTGTTATGTGCAGAACGCTTCTTGGACTAAAGCACAATGTCTATTTGATAGTGGATGCGGAAAGCACATGACAGGAGACAAAGCAAATCTGGTCGATTACAAAGCTTGCAATACAGGACCAGATATCAGATTTGCTGGAGGAGAATTAAATCCCTCTCTGGGATTTGGCAACGTCAAATTGGGATCATTAACAATCCCTGACGTATTACATGTTAAGGATTTGAAATATAATCCATTTAGCATGAGCCAGTTTGCAGACAAAGGTTTTACTGTGAAATTCAAAGCAAAGTACTGCAAACTTATTGACAATGAGTCAAAGTAGACAGTCTTGGTTGCTCGGCGGAAAGGTAGTCTTTATGTTGCTGATTGGGCTTCTGCCACAACTGAAGAATGTCTCATGGTGAGTCAATCAGTCACGTAAGAGCACCGTTATGGCACAAAAGAATGAGTCACTTGAATTTCAAAACTCTGAACAAACTTGCCAAGAAAGAGTTAGTGGTTGGTCTTCCCAAAACATCTTTCAGAAAGGATGGTATTTGTTACACTGTCAGATGGGAAAACAATCCAAGATCTCTTTCAAGTCCAAAACCAGACACTCTAGTGTTAGACCACTGCAACTATTACACATGGATCTCTTCGAATCATCTGTAAATAGTTATGCAGGAAAGAAATATGGTTTGGTAGTTGTGGATGACTTCTCAAGATTCACTTGGGTCGTCTTTCTGAAACACAAATCTGATGCCAGGGTGGAGATACCAAACTTGCTGAAAAAGCTTGAAGTCATGAAAAATGACAAGGTATCTGCAATCAGAACAGACCATGGTACTGAGTTTGTTAACCAGTACATAAAGGAGTTTTGTACCTACAAAGGTATACAACACCAACTTTCCTCTGTAAGAACACCTCAACAAAATGGTGTTGCAGAAAGGAAAAATAGAACCCTTAAAGAAGCTGCAAGGACAATGCTAGCTGACACTGAAATAAGTGAATTTATTGGGTTGAAGCTGTAAACACAGCATGCTACACTCAGAACAGATGTTTGATAAACAAACACCATGACAAGACCCCCTATGAAATCTTGGTTGGTAGACCCCCTAATATCAAACATCTGAGAGTATTTGGTTGTAGATGTTTTGTTCTCAACAACGGAAAATAATATTTGAGAACATTTCAACCAAAAGCGGATGAAGGTGTATTTCTTGGTTATTCTATGAATAGCAAAGCTTACAGAATTTACAACAAAAGAACAAAGAAGATTGAAGAATCAGTTCATGTTGTATTCTATGAAGGAAATAAGAAAACACCTCCTACTGATGAAATCTCAGAAAAGTTCAAAGAACTAATGATAAAGGATTCTGAAAAAGAACCCTCAAAAAGGAAAAACATTATTGTGGAAAGTGAGGATGACTCTGACGTAGAAAAGCATGAATTGCCTAGTAACAACCAGATGACTCACATACATGATGAAGAATTTCCTATGAAACTTCCAGAAATGGAATCTGAAGATATTCATCATGAAGCTATCCCTGGAAATAATCTCTCTGAAAGATATGTTCCAGATAGCTCAAACACTGAACAAGTGGTAGACATTAATTGCCCTTCTAAGGAGCAAAATGTCTCAGATACTGAAAAAGTATCAAATCAAAATCATAGTGATTCACATTCAGATCACTTTGATGTTAATCCTACTAGCACTAAACCTATGATAAAATGGATCAAGGATCATCCTGCAAAAGATGTAATTGGACCAATTAATCAAGGTGTTAGGACTAGGAGAGCAATAGCTGAAAATGCTAATTCTCTCTTTGGATGTTTTATCTCAGATATTGAACCAAAAACCATTGAAGAAGCATTAAGAGACCAAGACTGGATCTCTGCAATGCAAGAAGAGTTGGATCAATTTGAGAGAAACAAAGTCTGGAAACTAGTTCCATTTATTGAAGGAATATCTGTGATTGGAACTAAATGGGTTTTCAGAAACAAAATGAATGAATCTCGTGAAATAACCAGAAACAAAGCAAGATTGGTTGCCAAGGGATTTACCCAGACTGAAGGTCTAGACTTTGTGAACCAGTTGCCAGATTGGATGCAATTAGACTCTTTCTAGCCTTTGCAGCTTATAGAGATTTTAAAGTTTATCAAATGGATGTCAAGAGTGCATTCTTGAATGGTGAACTTGCTGAGGAAGTCTATGTTGAGCAACCACCTGGCTTTGAAGTTTCCTCAGAAAGAAGAATGGTCTATAAATTACAGAAAGCTCTATATGGACTGAAACAGGCTCCCAGAGCATGGTATGACACTTTGGCCAAATACCTTCTGGAAAGTGGTTTTAAGAAAGGTGAAGTAGATAAAACTTTATTTACCTTGAATCACGACGGGAAACTACTCTTAGTTCAAGTATATGTTGATGACATCATATTTGGATCTAAGGACAAGCAACTTTGTGATGACTTTGCAAATCTCATGAAAAACAAGTTTGAGATGAGCATGATGGGAGAAATGAATTATTTCCTAGGATTGCAAGTCAAGCAACTCAATGATGGAATATTCATTAGTCAAACAAAGTATGCAAAAGATATGCTCACAAAGTTCAATCTAAAGCCTTCTGAAAAGAATGCTAAGATACCTATGAGCATCGGAACCAAAATGACCTATACTGAATCAGATAAGAGTGTTGAAGAACATAAGTATAGGAAATTCATCGGTTCACTACTTTACCTTACTGCAAGTAGACCTGATATTCAATATGCTGTTGGAGTGTGTGCTAGATTTCAGACAAATCCAATGCAAACACACTACAACATTGCTATGAAAATATTAAGGTATGTAAAAGGTACAGTAGATGTAGGGTTGTGGTATCCCAAAGAAAGTGAATTGAGTTTAGCTGGTTACTCAGATGCTGATTATGCTGGATCAATGCTTGATAGGAAAAGTACCTCAGGAACATGTCAGTTTCTGGGTGCTAGACTTATCTCGTGGTTTAGCAAGAAGCAAAACTCAATTGCAACTTCTACCACAGAGGCTGAATATATTGCAGCTGGTTGTTGTGCAACACAAATTTTGTGGATACAACAACAACTTAAAGACTATGGACTCAATGAAGAGAAAACTCCATTTTACGTGACAACACGGTCTATTAGATTACACAGAATCCCAAGTTTCATGCCAGAACAAAGCACATTGATGTTAGACACCACTTCATTAGAGACCATGTTGAAAAAGGCAATATAGAGATACTCAAGATTGGCACTGAAGACCAACTTGCAGATATCTTCACTAAGCCACTACAGGAAAGTAGATTCTTAGCCTTAAGACACAGTCTTGGACTAATAGAACTACCGTTGAACTGAAAAAGTTCAGATATCTGGAACGGGTATCTAGAGAAGAGGTATCCGAGCAGGAATCCGAGAAGAGAAAGAGAAGAGGTATGGAACAGAATCCGGAAAGAGAAAGAGAAGAGGTATCGGGCAATTATCCGGAGAAGAGAAAAGAAATGCAGGCAGGTATCCAGAAGTCAAAAAGGCTAAAGAGCAAAAAGAAAGCTTAAAGATTTCTGAGACAGGAACTCAGATATCTGGATCACTCAATTTACGGAGAACACTAAGGAGAATAGTACAACTATCTGCAGTCAACTACTCTCTTGAAATGCGCATTATTTCTATCTTTGTGAAAAACTTGGAAAAATCCTAAGTACAAGAGATTGATCAAGCGGTGTTCTTGGTCAAACAAAAATGTGATTCAGATAGCTAATAGCCAAAAATCATTTAAAGGGCACAATTACACTTGTTGATTGTGATCATTGCTGCAGAAGCAATGGTGACCCTTGATGAATTTAAGCGTTAGATACGGCGGAAATTAATTCACAGTAAATAGTGGACTGTAAAAATTCCGACAAAGCCCACTTTGCATTTATTGCTGAAGTGACTTTTGCTCATGCCGGCTTGCAAAATCACAGATACGTACACACAAAATCAATTTGTATGTATTTGTCTGTTGAGATTCTTTTGCTATATATATAGGATTTTGGCAAAGAAAATCACTTTTGCTTAATCCGAAATTTCATCTTGCACCAAAACAGCAAAAACCTTCTCTTGATCCTCTGCAAAATCTCTAAAATCTCTGCAAATCCTGATTAAGTTTTTCTGAAAAGAATCACTCAATCGAATCTCTTTCAAACACAAGCATCAAACTCCTACACTATATAAAGAGATGGCCTCCAAGAACTCCTCTACGAAATCGATCCTCCGTGATCTTTGAGAAGCAAGCACCAGAGTTGGTTATAGTCAACAACCGACTGGTTGGAGAGTTTAATCCTGACCATTGGACTTCAAATCATAGAATGATTTGGGGTGGTGCCATGGTTGAGGAATACCTCACAATTGCGATGAAAACGGTGACGAGCTAATTCTTGACATGCTTGAAAAGGCACAAATCGAGGTTTTCTATCGCTGCCAAAGTGGAATTTCATCACTTGATGTGTTGGAATTCTACAACAATTCGAGATAATTTCTGTGTTTACGCATCGGATAGTGTCTATCAAGACTTCAGTCCAAGGAAAGGAAATCCTTCTGGACTTGAAGACATTTTGCAAGTTGTTTGAACTTCAAAATCTTGGAAAGGATTTTGAAATAAACACCAAGGATGATGATCTCCTTGAAGGTGTTAAACAACTTTACAGTGATGTGTGTGATCTTGAAAAATCAGATACACCCACTGAGTTCAAGCTTGCTGACATCCGGACCAGACATCTGATGGTTCACTGGGATGCATTGGCATGTATCCTTGACAGATGCTTTGATGGTCTACAAGGAGAGTCTTGACGGATAAGCGAACGGTGGATGATGATGTTCTTGCGAACCGACAAGACAAAAATTTGGAAAACCCTTTTAACTCGGGAAAATGCGCCTTCATGAAATTTGTGAAGAAGATCTGAGGCTTGAGCCTAAAATTGCCAAGGACTACGAGCGAAGGCCACGATTAACTATAGTGCGAAGATATGCTACTTCTGGAGAAGCTTGGCATTGAGCTCGGAGAGGCAATTTGAAATAATGATAACACCTTTCTACAAGTATGAGCACACGAACATGATCTGAAAGTTCTTTGGGTCTCAGAAAGGTTCTAAGAAGCGTCACGAGAAGATATCGAGGAAAAGGTTGCGACGAAGCCCGAACTTCAAGGAAAAGTTCTTTGGCAAAAGCGAAGACACACCCGTTGAGGTTGTCGATTCCCGGATATCTGCGAGGCATTCTTGATGGGATCAAAGCGGATGGGCGATCAATGCGGATGAACTCATAAATCTTGCCAAAGAGTTCACAACTCTTGAACAAGTAGATACAATGAGAGAAAGTGCATTCGAAATGAAGACTATTACATAATGCCTTGGCGATGAACTCATTAATCTTTGAGAGCGGTGAAAAGCACCGAGCCCTATCTGCGAAATCGGGGAGTAATGGACCAATCGGTACCAATCTTGATGAGAGCTCTTATGATGAAGAAGATCAACTAGTCATCTCTCAGAGTCTATAAAGAGCAAAAAGGGCTAAGGTTCTTTGTCTGATGGCGGTGATAAGGTATCTGAAGAAGAACTCACCTCGGTTCTTGAACTATAGCAAAGGTTGTTGGTGTAAACACATCATCGGGAATGTTTCTTATGCACAACTTGAAGCCACGATGAGTGGTAATTTAATCTTGGTGATGATGATGAGAATGCAAGTCAAAAAGTGCGGAAGAGCGTTCAAGTGATCAATCTTACCTTCCGGACAATCCAACAACCACAAACACAACAACTAATGACCACAAGTGGTTGATGAAATGGTAGAAGAACTTCATTTGAATTACGACATTACAACAAGTGAAGAAAATCACGCAAGCGGGTTCCCCAACCGAGAGGATTAAAAGACATCTACTCGGAATGATCAACGGGGAGGCAATGAGTTGCATACTCGGGAAAGGTGTGAAGTACGAAACTTCAAGCAAAAAAGCGCCTTTGAGACGAAGACCTATGTATCGAAGGGTCACAAGTTCCAGAGACCAATCAGCCTGAAATTGCTCAGGTAGATGACTGGTTTAACTCTTACCTTGTGAAATTTTTTATACTAATACATCTTGTTGCTCATAAAATTTCTTTGTTATAGGCTGAGTTAGAAACACAAAAACAAGAGGAAGCTGAAAAGCTTGCCTCAGATACTGAAAAGGAGGTTCCTTCAACCTCGTCTCTTAAGAAATCTGAGCCTGAGTCACAGGTGATAAAATGATTCTTAAAGAGAACAATTTTTCAGTAAAAATGTTTATGTGCTTATTCATTTTTAAATGTTTCTAACGAGGCTCCAGCGAGATGGAAGAAGATAAAGCGAAATGCGAACAAACCGAGACAGCAAGGTTTAAGAAGAACATCACTGAGCCTTCTAACATGAAGGTATATGACAAATCAAGTGACAAGTTGTAACACCCCGCTCTTTTACAACAAAACATATGAAATTATCAAAGTGTACTAGTGCGTCTAAAAGCTCACATGTTAAAATCCATGGTATTTAAAACTTTTGAAACTAGTTCACACTCAACTATCGGAGCGTTAAAAACAATACATGATATTCATTGATTTGAAAACATAACTGCGGCGGAAATAACATGATTTAATATTTGAAATATAAAGACTTTCTCATAAATGCTCTTGAATCGACTTCAATCTTGATCTCCATCCACTCCGACTCAACATTACGAGGCTCGATAGGGCGGTGAGTACCTACTTGTACTTTCATGAAGCAAGCGTACTAAAACACATAGCACATAAGCACATTCGTTTCCCTAGAAATCACATTGTGCATGCATAATAACATTAATATAAAGGACCGATCATACTTTATAAGATCTGATAACAACATACATACATCGATAATATTGATGCGTCAATTCATTGTTGTTTGATTGGAAGTTGTCTTCTTCATTCCTTTACTTCAAAATCATCATGGTAAAACCATTGGACTTGAGTATTCATTCCTTGCCATTCATTAGAAGCTTTATTTTGATTCAAGCTCTTTTCTTGGCTTTAGCTAGAATCACTTTAGACATTCTTTTGATTCAAGCTCTTTTCTTGACTTTAGCTAGAATCACTTTATACTTCATTCTTTTACTTCTAGGATTGATAAGCTTAAACATTTGATTTGAGTTTCTTTCCTTTATCATTACGTTAAATCAATCATTTGATTCAAGCTCTTTTCATATCTTTAGCTAGAATCACTTTATCATTCTTTCTTTAAGATTGCCTAGGCAAGCTTAGCCTCATATTGGTATCGTGCATGCTCAAGTAGCAACGTAAAGAGCCTCGGCTCTCTTGTGTATACTCACCGTAGCAGTATACGTAAAACGCATCGGCTTTCGCCTCAGCTCTCTTGTGTATGCTCACCGTAGCGCCTTGGCTCAATCATTAAGGTGTATATCCAATAGAGACACCTAGACATCCTTCTTATCCATTCTTAACTTTCACTCGTTCATCCATTTAACTTTTGAGAGAGTTTCTTGGGTCCCTTTTAAATATTTAGAAGAATAGTGAAAACAAGCGAGGAAGCTAGTGTAACTATTCCACTTCTTTTAAGCAAATGCTCTTGCCATAGTTAATCTTTAACATCTTTATTAACAATAGGTTGATAACACCAGTCAACTCACGTGCAGTCAACACATGGCATGCTAGAGGTCTAGTATTAACTATAATTCGTCCATAATTAAATTCTTATGTAATACTCCAATCATCAAACTTAGAGATTATGTCACTGCATACCACTAACATAACAATTGACTTCTTTGAAAATGATGTACATGAATTTCTGAGTCATTGTAGATAATCTAAATACATAACATATTAGCATATGATTTCTACCATAATATCATGAAACCTTAAAACTTCACTTGCCTGCCTTGAGAAGAACGGACAAGACGGAAAAGAATTTAAAACGGGGAGGAAGAATAGCCCTCTGTTCGACACCAGATTATGGATGACTCCCTACTCCAAATGAAGATCCGTACGGTGAACGTATAGCACGGCCTGTTATCAATATTCTCTCCAAAAATCGTCTTGATCCAACGGTTAATGAACTGGGAATTTACTTTCGAATACGACTGCGCTGTGCAGAAAAACTGGGCGGAAACAGCTTTGCAAAACCGAACGAAAATGAAGAGAATGAAACGTTGGTGAAGGAAGAAAGAAAAGGATTTGGCAGCCTGCGTTTTGTGTGTGTGTGTGTGTAGTGATGATCATAATAATAATGTTGAAGACAATTGGTGGTGGACAATAGCATGGATGAGTTGGTGAAAAGATTAAAGTGAGGCAAGTGATGATCATAATAATAATGTTGAAGACAAATGGTGGTGGACAATAGCATGGATGAGTTGGTGAAAGATTAAAGTGAGGCAAGTGATGATCATAATAATAATGTTGACGACAAATGGTGGTTAATATTCGGTGTCCGTTCTTTCATAGGAACTTCGTTTGGTTAGGAATTTGGAGAAGGCTAAATCATACGCTCTAACTGGCTCGTGTTAGAGCGTGGTAAATAAATCAACTTGAATTTTTGGTGCGTTACACAAGTGATCTTCATCTTGGGTTATCTTAAATCTCTTCTAAAAATATTCAATACTTTCTACTTGGGCTCATTGAAGTAGAAATGCAAGGGACCTGATCGCGACTTCCCTGCATCGAAATTGATAAAGCCCAACATTACTTGAAAGAACACGAAGCGCAAAAGTTTACGAGAAAATTGATCTGAGCTTCCTTTTGAGGAAGTAAGTAGCATAATCGAAATTCATTAAAGCATACTAATGCAGTTCTTTCAAACTATTTCCTAAGTATTGTATTTTCTCGAGGTTCGAAGAAAGGTTCTTTGAGGACAGGACTTCCAAGTCTCCACCTCGACAAGATGTCGAGACAATTATCTCGATGGATTCGAGTCTCACGAGCTGAAGTTTTCACTCGGGTAACTCGAAACCAAACTACACTTCCCTTTCGAGATATCTACGAGTTTTGGAACTCATTGAAAACTCTTTCTTTTAGGCTCAACGAGTGCAAAGTTGGTTCCGATGATAAAAGGACTACTTCCCTTCTTAGCTCGAACCACGAAAGCACATTGATGCTTGAGAAAATGGCGAGGAGGTTAAGGTGCTGCGATCTCTACGAAATATTGAGAATCAGATCAACCAACGAGCGAGCGAGCTCTTGACACGAAAACATATGTCATACGTGTTCCTACTGAGAACAATACGATTGCGACTACATTGCAAGGACTTTTCGGAGAGTGGCGCCGCGACTTACTACTGAAGCCTTTGAAGGCGAGATGGTCGAGACAAGATTCTGAGATGGCTTTCAAGCGATTCACTAGATTCTACAATTCATACCTTCTGAACAAGAAGAAGTTAATGGGCAGAAGATCACTATCCCTGAAGTGATTAATCTTATATCTGAAGATGATGAGGAGGAAGAGATAAACGAAAATGACTTCAAACCTCCCACTGACCATCACCACAAGGATGACAAAGACAACAAGGATGATGGCGATGCCCTGCACGAGGGAGGAGGAATTTCACGGAAGAAACAATACCTCATCTGTGAAAAGCAAGCGAGAGGCAAACAAATCTCATCCATCTCCTCAAAAGTCGAATCATCCATCTTCTCAACAACAACAAGTTACTACTGTACAAGTAGTTGAGCTTTCTGAAGAAACTAATCAGAAAATATTGAATACTCAATCCAGAACTGCTCAACTCAAACAATTGTTGGAAGAAGAACAACAGCTCCATCTTCAACTGGAAGACCAGATAGCTAGATCAACTACAAGATCAATATACGCGAAATGATTTCTTACTAAGTCGAAGGAATACGGATGTTGTCCTGCGCTAAACAAGAACTTCGATACTAAAGAAGTATTTGAAGTGAAGCATGATACAAGGCGCATCAACTAAAGATGTACCATCCTCCTCGGAAAGGAAAAGAAACCGATCTACGAGATGGTTCTTTGGACTCGATATGATCGATGAAAATGTCCACGAGGATGAAGATCATTGGGTGATTACCGGATGATGAAGAAGACAAGACTTTGGCGAACACGCAATGAACATCGCAGGTTCTCACTTAAAAGGAAGGCGATTGCTCGAAATATTCAACAAAGCACGTACACTCCCACGAGTACATGAGCAGATACCAAGTTACGGCTCATCGAAGAAGGAGTTGTCTTCACAAAACAAGGAAATGGCGCCTCGTCCCCTACAGACTAAAGAAGTTCAGAGCTCATCACTCGAGAACAACTAGCATGAATCATTGCTTTCAGAAAGATCACAGGGAATGATACGGGCGGCGATCGTCTTTAGTGAAAAAGCTTTCAAGAGGGTTACTTCTTTGGAAGCGGATGCCGTCCTAGGCCCTGGCGAGAAATTTCTCAGCGATAAGGAAAATGGACTTATCAAGCAAAATTAGGAGCTCGAAGCCGAACTTGATGGGTTTGGTTTCTGATCTCTTACTGGGACATTTTGAGTCTCTCTGAGGATTCCTTTATGAGACTTAGTCGATGACAATGACTAAGGGAAGGATTGTATAAATCTGGACCTCAAAGTCGGGGAATGGGAAAGAGGTTAGTACACAAACGAAGAAATGCAGGTTGGTCTTGCTCAGAGGAAGAGAGCAAAGAAACCTTCCCGGCCACTCCGAATCAATGAACCCTCCTCAAGTCAGTGCTTTCTACGGATGGATAATTGCTTCAGAGAAACCAGTGAAGGTGCCAATGATTACAAGGCGACGCGAAACCTCCAAGGCACCAAGGCTCGAGGAGAAGAACAAAGTCGAAGGATTGATGTCTCTTCTTGAAGAAGAAGAGGACAAATCAGAGTCAGGGCAATGAAGAAGTACAAAATTCTCACAAGATTGATCTTGATGATGATGAATCGATGAAGATGAAGCTCCTCTTCCAGCGAAGGAAAATGAAAGCCTATTGGGCCCTAGTTTGCCAGAAAGTCACTTCTTGTTATAACATACTTCTGGAAATACAAGTCCTATCCAGTGGTCTTAGCAAAAACCAGGAGAGAATTCAAGCGGAGAAAGGAGGCGGTGAGGAAGGCCGAGGCAAGACTAAGTCAACTTCCACTCGGGCTAGAAGAAGCGAAAATTAGTATGTGAAAGTATGTGATAGTTCCTCTGTCTACAGTGCATCAATCGAAAAAAGCGGCTATTGGATTACGGAACAGCATCTCTTGGTAAATTCAAGATTTCCGGAACCGATCCATAAACATTTCGTGGCATGGAGAAAAGACAAACCTACCTTGATCAACACAATCACATTAAAGCATGGTTGGACTTTGAAGTTGTCAAGAAGCGGAAATACCGTGAAGAAGGACCTCTACGATGTAATGTCCATATGGAAGAAGCCGGATGATGTGCAACGAGTGCAATTAAGACATTCTTTGGAGCAGGCACAGAAGCAAGGCAGCGGTGTGGAACCACATGAAGTTAGTTCTATCTATGGAAGATCAATACAAGGGGTGACATCGGATATCTGAAAGATTATCTCTGAATATTTCAAACTTTCAGGATATCGAATAGAGCATGCACGGAAGTGGGGGAAATATACGTGGGTGAAGCATTTTGTTGAAAAATCTACCAAAACCTATAAAAGTGCAATGGATTTGCGAGGAGAGACATAGAGATGCTTTCGTCGAACTCTCCTCTATGACTATTCGATGACATCGAAAGGTTTGGAGATAGGAAATTCTTGGTGATCCACAAAGCTCTTGTTGAAGACTTGAAGAAATAAAGACTTGAACTAGTCTATTAGGATGTTCACTTGGAGCTTGATTACTCTTGTTGTCCTAATTCACTATGTAATTTTTAGTTGTTTCTTCTTGTTGAGCTTAAATGTTTTATGTTTTAAAGTTATACAGCTGTATTCCTCGAATCAATTTATCGATGAACTTACTCTCGAGATATTATTCTATAAAAGATAACGTAAGCCAGATCACATCTTGTGATTTGATGTTTACTACGCATAATTGATTGAATTGAAAGATCATAAGAAATGATTAAGTGATGGATTGTTCACTAAATCAGTTTGAAATAGAGACAGATAGTCATTGTTGTTGATCAAAAGAAATTTGTTAGGAAATTTGTTAGATATTTTATTAGAAATATATGTTTTAGTTTGATCGCAACATGATGACTATCTTAGTCTCGAGAAAAGGTGACTAGTACTCTTGGTTCACTTCCAGCGAACATTGTAAAAGAAACCCATAGTATGTTAGTCTAGTTAATCTTCATATAGGATGTTAGGTCTCAAATGTAATTTTTATTTTATGAAGAGAAGACGAAGAAGACATCCAGCGAGGACAAGTTCAACGACATTGAAGATTTGAAAGAGCGCACAAAGATTGCTGAAATGGTTTCTGAGATAGCTTGACGGATATCATGAAGACACGAATAGTTTTGGACAAACTAAGTCACAAGAGATACTCACGAGATTCAAAAGGGTCTATCTGAAAAACAAGAGAAGAATGTCCAAAATATCTTCTTCACCGGATACCTCGAGCCTTAACCACATCTCTGCGAAAAGAGAAATACGGATTAAAACAAAGTTGTTTCAATTGAAGTGGTATACGAAGTTGAAGATAAGGATGTGCTAAAACTCGGAGAAAAGCTGGTCAAGTTAAGTCTACCGTATTAAAAGCATAGTTACGTTGACACTCACAGGACAAAAGTATAGTCTGATGCATTTAATGCCGCGGACGAGATGTCGAACAAAAGCGGCGGTTTAGCAGAAGAAGAAGACGAGCACCGCTACGATTACTATACCAGATGTCGATAGCTTGAATTTGATCTATGAATACTATTCAATGGCATTCAAATTCATCTATAAATATCAACACTTAGGCACTTGAGAAGACCACGACACCTTAGACACAACGAGACACATTGAATATCTTACTCTCTCCGAGCTTGACTACTTATCATAAACTAAACTTAACTGCGACCATAGCTTTTGATCTGCAAGTAACCTTTGAAGTTCTAAGTGTCATGATCCTAAACAAGTAAAGCTATATCATGAAGAGTTGAATCGAAAGATCAAACATCTGAGATTCATTCTCTTGAAACCGATTATCATAAGAACTTAGGTCGTTAAAAAGAACAAGATACCATACATTGAAAAGTGTATTAAGTATACTTGATTCACAGAGCTATGCGATTAAGCGAGAAGTTAATATAAACTCATCGACAAAACTCAAAGCAAAACCAACACCATAAACTGGCGGTGATTGGAGTACATGGAAGTACTTGGCTTTGGGAAGCTGAGAATACCTTTCAAAGGTTATTGAGTATAGGGAAGTACTTAGCTTGGGAAGCGAGAATAACTTTCAAAAAAGGTTTGAGTATAAGGAAGTACTTGAGTAGAAAGCTTGAGGAATAACTCGAGAGGAACATTTGATTTGGGGAACCATTTATTCGGAAGTCTTAGAATAGGATCT